>JAUMHE010000075.1:9003814-9015026 GCA_032359235.1 Enteromius mattozi
GTAAATACATACAGTTTCTCAATACTGAATGTGTGTGCATATATATATATATATATATATATATATACATTATAAATATACACAGTACACACATATATATATATATATATTATGTAAACAAAAACTGTCATTTAATTTAATTAAATAATAATTTATTTGTAACTTCAGTATTTTTTGACATAGGATTATTATGCTCACCAAGACTGCATGTATATTTTTATTTTTTAAATTATTATATTTATTTAAATATTTTCTGTTTTAATAGATTTTACATTGTAATTTATTTCTGTGATAACAAAACAGAATTTTCAGCATCATTACTCTAAGCTTCAGGGTCACTGCTCAATGTTTTATTTTTTTTATTATTATAAAATTGAAATTTCAAAAGAACAAAATGTCAAATCTAAAAGAATTAAATGAAGTATAACTTTTACAAGTTTGATTGCACACATTTAAATTAAAGGTTGATACAAAATATAAAAAAATTGAATTAAGGTAATTTTAACACATTAAAAATCAAACAAGAATCAAAAAAGCTCTCAGAGCTCTCAAAAAACAAAGAAACCTGTAGCTGGATTACATCTTCGTTAAAGAGCTAAGATCATTGTGGTTGGTTGGCTTAATTAATCTGCAAGGAAACAGTATAAAGGCCATTTACATTCCAGTGCTGCTGTAGTACGACTGCTTTTCTCATTGTTATTCAGATTTGGCACAGCTGCTTTGTATAGTCTGTATTTTTTCAGCCCTGCAGTCTAATTTGCATGAAGATACCACTTGTAAATGATGTGTGTAGCACTAAGCACTGCTTCTGTATTTCCATGTGTATGGATGTGGCTGCAGGCTACAGTGCTGACTGGGGATTCAGAACTGAGGAAAAACTTCCCTGGAGATCCCACATACACACGCTGTTTCCAGTGATCTCAGTGTCTAGGCTTCAAACCACCTCACGTCACACTCCTCTCGAGTGTGGAGGAAAAGAGGTGATTGTGCGCTAGGGGAAAAAAAAAAAGCGAGGAATTGGAGAGGCCGTATGACTCGGCAGAAATCGCCTGCCCTCCATAAAAATGCATTGTGCTGTTTTTTTAGACCGTAAAACTGTTGCGTTTTGTTTTTTTCGCTTCAAGGATGGCATGGCTTTGCTGGCGACAGGCCTTCATGTCTGTGGCATCTGAAGCAAGCCTGTCAGCTGTATGCTAATTTTATTTTCTGGCCACTAAAGACCTGCAGGATATTTACGCATCATGTAAGTGTAGCCTGGGTGTGTTAACTGTTATCTGAACGGTTCTGACCAACCGTGGAGGGGAAAAACAAATGCTCCTTACTGTAGTTACATTCATTTCTATTGGGAATGTGATAGGATTCGATTATGTTTGTTCACTTTTATGTCTTCCAGTTGTAACCCTACTGGTTGTTTTTAATTATTTGTTTACTACGGGTTTTAAGGAAGCAGCTTTTATATTTATATATAGATGAGCAATCACGTGTGTGTGTATAGGATATCACACGGGGTGTGTGTACGCCATAGTTAGTTACTTCTGAGAAAGTGGGAGGAGTGCATGATAATGGATCATAACTGTCACTGTGGTGCTTGTAAATCTTTATCATGTTTGTTTTTAAGTGTTTGTGCTGACAAATTGGGCTGGTAGTTGTTTTTGTGTAGCATTTATCATTTCGCTTGATTTTGATGAGTTAAATATGGTAGTTATGAATGATTAGTGGATTATTCAGCGCCTGTTATTTATGTTTTCATGTGAATGTGCAGTTTTTGTGTGTGGTCTGAGTCATGCAGGCGTAACAGGTGAGTAAGGGAAAGGAAATAGGATGTTTGTCTGCATTTGACCTGTGGACACAATTAGCCGTCTTTAGACTGGGAGGGGCTCACGTGAGCTCAGCTATAACAATATATCGAAGCAAACAAACAGGTTCACACGTGAGACCTTCAAACTCTATCACACAATGTCATTTTATTTGCCCTTTATTATTTTCAATTACTAAATATAGCTGAAATATAGTGAGCTTCACATGTGTGCTACCAAAAGTCTCCCTGTTCACTTCCATTGTGGTCGTTGCACAGTTTTTTGTTTTCTTTTAAAGAAAACGAGGGAAGAATCTATATTAATATTTGTCAGAAAACTGCTGCTTAATCTGGAATATTCCTTTAATATATACCATAGCATAATGTATAAGTACTGTTGGTTGACCTCTCTGAAAATGTATACATTGGACATTGACATAATTATTTGTTTGGTTTTTTTTGAGCATCCAATGCCGTGTGTCTCTTCAACTGACCGATTGCAAATGGGAGGAGTGCTTGTAAAACCTGTTTTTGATTTCGTTTTGGAGGCATTATCTTTCTAATGTCCATATACTTGTAAAGGTGAATCAGTATGCATAAACAGACCCTGATCTTCTCTGTATGTTTGAGCAAATCTGTTTTAATGAGAGGTTTTGACATCTCTATAAGTCACCTTATTTCGCCTATAATCCTCGTTCCATTCTCCCTTGCTCTCTGCCTCCCTCTGGCTGGGATCACGGCTGACCCACTTGGCATCAGTGCCAGCGGTTGGCTCTTCGCCGTTTCTCTGAAAGACCAGACCAACAGCCGCAGCAACTCCACCGTGAGGCCCCCTGCCAGCTGCACCATGGGGCCCTGCCAGCTGCGTCGTGAGGCTCTGCCAGTGGAAAGCAGTATTGCTCAGACATTTTCCTGTCTGCAGACTGCTGGACGTTCACGCTAACAAAGGGCGCTTTTATGAGATACAGGCACAGGGGCTTGAGGTTGACTGCTGGCCCACAGAAGGGACTCTAACCCTGGGAAATCAGGGTGTGGTGACACAAAGTGTCCTGGAAGGAACAAAATTGACCTTTACTTGGTGATTATCACACGCATTATGGATAATCGGCACAGAGATTAAGGGGTGGCCACGGGTACTTGAAAATAACAGTAGTGCTTGAGAACTATACACATTTTTAAATGGAGCGTCATTTTGAGATTCTTCGAAAAAAAAAATAAACAAGTGTAGGATTTACTTAGCAACTAGTTTTACTCAGAAATCACTAGTAATTTTCACCAAAGGTTACTACAAACTGCAAGTTATCTGTTGAATTAAATACAGTTTTGAAGTAGCTGGACTGAAATAGTATTTACTTGTAAAACTTGGTAGATTTTTCTGTTACGTACTGAAGTAGTCGAAATGACCTGACACACTTTAATGTGTTCCTTGTGTTATGAAAGAGTCTTTGGCACAACCTGGAACCTTTAATGAATTCTTACAAAACAGAATCTTCACAAAGGAAAATATATTTCATTACTAGAGTGTGCTGTTTCTTTCTTTTTTCTTTCTTTTTTTCACACTTACAAGTGGTGTTATTGTGCATGAAGGAGTCTCTCGTTTCTAGCAATGCCCTCATAACCTCTCACTGAACTGTATAATGAGTAAAATGATTTACCAAAATAGGTTGTGTTTTCTTTTACCATAGTTTTCTTAAAGTTCTTAATGGTTTAGGGCATTTCACACAACATTGGTCTAATCTGACTAATCTTGACAATTACATTTTATTATTAAAATATACCAAGAAGCCAATAGTCATTTTTATGCTATAGCCAATAAAGAATAAATGACTGATATTAAAATAATTTACTATTTAGTGTAAATTAAATAAAATAAAAACAGTAAACTAAATAAGTAATTTTAAACGGTACAACTGAATTTAACTAGATTATTACCCCCTAGATTATAAGCCATTTTTGTAAAAGTTGCTTAATATCTTAATTTAACTCTGGCTTGAGCTAAGCCCCGTTTGTGAAACCGGGCCGTAAAGATTAACTGTAAAACAGCATGTATTATATGGCGATATATAATATACCCAATAATATGTTTGGATTGAGTTTATTTTTTTCTCACCCAATCAGAACAGACCAGTGACGCATTTTTTGGGATCACAACTCACCAATATCTCTGATTTGTTAAATGCAGTGTGGAAAATTTGCGCAGTGGTTTTCTGGGTATGACAGTGCATTGTTTTATGGCTGAAGTGTTGGCAGTGTTTATATAAACACCTCTCTGCTGTGTTTGGACATTAGAGAACTCATTAGATAGATGTGTTTACTGCTATCATCTACTGAACCATCTCATCATTTCATTGTCACCCTGACATGTCTGTGTGTGTGTGTTTATGGCTGCAGGATGAAAAGTAAGCGTGCAGTAAATGTGTGTGTTAGTATGTTTCTGCTTAAACTGTCTGTGTCAGCTCTCCTGTGTCTCTCTTAGTAGCGCTTGTTGGTCTTTGATGTGTGTGTTAACGATGACTTTAATTTGAATATAATTAATTTATCGTGTGATCCTATTTGGATTGTACAGTATGTGCATGTTGCATCGCTAAACTAAGCTAAAATTGGTCTGTGTTTGTGCGGTTCCCATTGTGTGCATCTGAGCCGTAGCTGGTTTTAAATGTCGACCGCAGTTGCTTATGGGCTGATCGTCATGGTAACGGTGTTGCAGTCATCCCCGCTCCCACCCTGTAAGAGCGTTTGACACAGACGGCAATCCCAGCCTGTCTCTGAAGTGCCACTTCTGCTCTGTCACTAGCAACACTATTTTAACAGCCACACCTATCAACAGGATTGTGAAAACTCTCCATGTAAAAGCTTTCGGTTTAAAGCAAGTCTGAGCTGTTGAACGTTTCTGAGAATCTTTAGGCGCCTTGTGATTGGTACCCAGTTTGATTCCAAAACAATTCGAGATGCATTAAATTATATGTGCCGTGACTGCAGATGCAAAAGAAGTACGGTATCCCAGTATACAGGGGTCTCTGTCATATTTTGTTTTCGTAATGTTGAGGTGCTTTCTCTGAGGCTTTATCTTCGTTTAGTCTGTTTGTCCTGTTGAACCTACTATCTGAAGGTTTCAGTGTATGCTTGTATGCAGTGTGAGCACACCTTTTCCTGGTATATGTACAGATGTGCCCTTTATGCCCTTTTTGCAGCTTTGCACAGTTGTGCACGTGAGGCTTATCTATAATGTTTTTCCTGTGTACAGTATGTATATGCTTTAGATTAGGGAACACACATATACTAATAACTAAGAGTTTAACAGCAACTCCTGATTTGTTGCTTATTGGTAGTAAGTAAAGTAGATGTTTTGGGAGTTATGTTTAGGTAATGGACTGGTTATAAAATATAGTCATGCAGAATTATTATAACTTATTCTTGTTAAGTACTAATAAAGATTCCAGTTAGTTTTCTTCATATAGCACATTTAAAAACAGCAAGCACGGCTGACCAAAGTGCTGAACAAAGAAAGACATAGAACACATGACAACCCACAGATTCTTACCATAAACTCTCAATGAATTAATGAATGAACCGTTAAAGACTGTGCCGATGTGATAACGGCTGGAAGGCTGAAGTCTCTGAGAAGTCTTTTATCAGCAGACCTCAGATTTAGTGAAGGACTGTCTGGATAAAGTTGATCAGATAGACAGCTTGGTGCTAGATTACTTCTAGATTTAAAAACATAAAGAATTTAATTCTAAGATGCACAGGTAACCAATGCAATTGTTTAAAAAATGTAAGGAACGTGATCCAATTTACGTTGTCCTTTAAGGACTAATAAACCATTCAGAGTACTAGTACAAGTACTGATTCAGTCAGTATGCTATAATATGCATGCTAATAAGCAACTTGTTAATAGTGAAAAATGTTTCTGTAATTTAAAGTGTTACCGAAATAGCAGATATCTGTGCAGAAAAAGTACTTAAAAAGTGTCAAATTCCTCTTTGTGATGTCCAACCTTTGATAAACTCTTATATTAAAGATATGTTGCTATCATTATTTACTTTTTTTTTTTTTCTCTTCTAGATATTTGTTTACTAATTTCAAATGTAGATATGACCAAGTTGTTTTTCAGAGTGTCTTTTTAATAGATTTACACATGAATATTTATTGAAAGGTAAAGAACCATCACCATGCTTTACTTGCCAAACTAAAATGACTGTGGAACACATTTTTTTTTTAAATTTCTTATTTATTTAAATAGACAACAATTAACATGATAATTCATTTTAATTGTATACCTTGTATAATTTATTCAGAGATTGCTATGCAAGTAACCTTGATGCTGGCATGGCATTAAAAAGTGAATATTAATATTAATATGAATATAAGTGAATAAATAAATAAATCTTGAAATAAGCTTGCAGAAAATACAGTTTTATAAGAATCACCCTTTAATCTACTGCTGGATATAGTAAATAATGACAAAACAAGACAACATGCTTAATTTCATAAGTTTGATTGTAGTTAATTGCGATTAACCAAACAAAAAGGGGTGTGATTTTTATCTGATTAAAATCCATCGGCACTGACAGCCCTATTTATTTATATATATTGTTATAAATATATAATTATTATTAAGAGAGGTGCATTGCTTTTTGAATTACTCAAATAATTCACATGTATTTTTGTTTTGTTGTTAGTAATAATAATAATAAGGCAAAAACTCTCCTTTTCTCTCAAACGTTTATTTATTTATTTTCCTGAATGAAGAGTGTAGGCAACATGCTCGCAGTTTTGGGTTCAGTGTGTTTTGTGCGAGTGAGCTGTATTGAACTGTTTATGGCCCGAGCAGAGTACTTCCCCACTTCCAGTAAATGCCTTCTATTTCAGCTCGTGTTCCCCAGCCATTCTCTAAAGAGGTCCAGAGGTGTGACACGTGAATGGGGTTTGTGCTGAGTGAGTAATCCCTTGCATTTCCAGACTTAAAATGGAGTGAAGTAATTTCAGGTTGATAAGGAGAGTTATGGCTAACAAACAGCGCCGTGCTGACGATGTAACCCATGTTATCTATACGTTAACTAAACCTGAAGATAACACGCAAATCTGTCACTAGAAAAGAGCAATTACATGTTTCCAGGGAAAGTGGGGTTGACGTGGAGTGTATGAAGGGAAAAAGGAGAACTCTGCTATAAATGGAAACCCAGTCTTCATGCCTTAGCATGGGAATCACTGGCCTTAAGGGATTCCTTCTCATTTTCATTGCACGTTAGTCATTTTTTTTCAAGCTGCGGTCATATTTTTGTGTGGATGAGTATGTGTGTGTGTGTGGTTGTGTTGTCTTTTTGAGATTGATCCATTTATCGTTTCTTTAGAAGAGCGTTTCTATATGATTGTGGGTCGATTGCTGTATGAGTAATGGAGAAAATGCTGAGAGGGAAACTCTGCAGTGGAGGAATTCAGAACATCTATTTTTACCCTGCTTGGTGAGAGTGGTTGCTATGGCATTGCTGATGGGCACCGTTGTCATGCTGGCGTCTCAGTGCGTGCAGAGCTGCACCGAAGATCCATGCTGGAGTGACTCACATCCTCAGAGCTTTACTGACCTACATCTGAGAGAACACACACACGCACGCACAGAGCCTGTAGAGACTCGATCTGAGGGAGCCAAGGAGAAAAAAGAGAGTGAGAATGTGTAGGCACCTTGCATGAATTTATTAAAAATGGAAACAGACTCTGCGGTGGAAAAAAATTGGAAGGGAACAGAAAAAGCCATGTTTGGTTATCCTGAGACGGTAAGGATACAGTTAGTGATGCTGGAGGCTAGGTGAGGCGTTTTTTTTTTTTTTTTTTTAGAGAGCTGAAAGAAAAATGATTAGGAATCACTGGGAATTTTCTCAAACCCGCTTTTCTTGTTGAAGCACTAAAATTACTAGGCTAACTGAAATCTAATTAAAACTGAAAAATAATCTAAATGAAAAGCATGTAAATGTAAAAAAAAAATACTTAAAATAAACTAAAACTGACAATTAAAAAAAAACATATATGTATGTATATAATATTAAAAATATATCCGTGTATAAATTATACTCAAATATGAAAACAACATATAACAGGAAATTTAAATAGGAAAGTCAACCAGTTTTTCATTATTGATAAATAAATTCTTCATAACAAATAAAAAAACATTTTTAGTTACTAATTAAAACTAAAATATTAAGTAATTGTCTTTTTTTACACAAATATATTACTGTGATATGAAATAATACAGTATGATTGCCCTGCATTCTTATAGAATATTAACAATAACATGGTATGGTATGGTATAAACATGCATGTAAATATCTCCTTTTGTGTTTTACACAAGAACCAAAGTTATACAGGTTTGAAATGACATGAGGGTAAGTAAATATTGACAGAATGATTTTTTTTTTTTTTAATGATCTGTCCCCTTGAGAGTCAAAAAAGGCAAATGGCAGTGCAGTGGAAGCCTAATATGCAGTTACACTGCTGTATATCATCCATCTGTGCCTGTTTGTGTGCAGGTACAATTCAAGATGCACAACTGTGTGAAAAAATTCCCAGCCCAGTCTATAGCGTACAGAGCCCCTAAGGGTAGACGTGGGTGTGTGTGAGAGAGAGAAACCTCATTTGTTTGAGTGTGGCGAGAGAACGGAGGAAGAATTTGTTTGTTTGTCATGCGCTTATTATCTGGTTTTAACCTAGTGCTTTAGGCAGATCTGTTTTGGCTGACTTTAACCGAAAAGGTAAATGTGTCACTCTCAGCAAGAGAAGAAGCTTGGTTTTGTTAGCCTGTTTCCTTCTGCTATTTCTCGAATTTTCTTTCCCTTATTTGAGGCTGACTCTGTGCCTTTATCCTGTTCGTGGTTGGTTCGTAAACTCTGCGTTTGATTGGCTCAAAACTCCTTTTATTTTCTCCTCGGCGTGTTATTGGCTGGCGTTTGTTTGTGGTGAGCTACTCCTGATTTCCTGATTTGCTGATAGGGAGTGTGTGGTGACTCAGCTTGGCGCGTGATTGGCTGCAGCTGCGGCTGCCTGTTGAGCTGTGATTAAGTCGCAGTGGAAGAGAGAAACAGTGAGCGAGAGAAGCAAAAGTAGGTCACTGGGTCAGCGGGTCACTGAAGCATCTACTGACATCACAGTTACAAAACCATTGCTCAGCCTACTGTTAACGCCACAACCGCTCTACAGGAAGTGCTGGGGACTGCCTTACTTCCTATTTCTTTTACTCTTTCGCTTTTATGTCTCGTTTTATCCTTTTTCACAAACCCTCCCCCTCATTTTTTTTTTCTTCTTGCCAGCCTTATCCTTTTTTTCTGTCGAATTCTCCTTCACGGTTTAGCATGCCTTGCTTTTTGTCAAATCTTTTGTGAAATTGTCTCCATGTCTCGGTGAACTGAAAATATTCCACTCTGTCCTACATCCTTTTCCACTCCTCCATCGCCTCGCTCTCTTCACATGTGCCCTTCTCATGTGTTTTTCCAAGAATCCCCCACCTTCTATTTCAGAGTCTTTTTAGTTGCCTCCCAATTCAAAGAAATCCTTTGGATTCCTAGTGTTTTATTTGCTACTGATTTGTTTTATGCGTTTAGGTTATATTTGTGGCACTGAGGATTTCTCTTCCCTACATTTCCCGGTAGTGAAGCAATTCTTTTTTTTCATGTTGAACTGATATTCCAGTAACATTTGTGAGGGACTCATATCTGAAGAGCATCTTAATGCCAAATGTCTTCAGCGAACAACATAAAGAACATTAAAAGGAATTTCAAGAAAATCCGTCAGGATTGTTTTGCGTCCCTGGATCCTATTTTGAGTATGTCTGTCTAAATTTGTAATCTTTAATGATCCCATTGAAATCCAGAATGATCCTCCTGGATGAACTGCAACTCCCAAAGGATTGTTTTTTTATTCTTAGAGTCCTGGATATTGTGTAACCTTTGAGTACAACGCAGGACATTTGAAAAAAAAGTCCTGGCATATTTCATTTAAATTCCTTTTGTTGTTCTACAAAGATGTTATAATACTCTAATGATAATATTTTGGGAGGATATGCTAGAAGATATGATTTATGTTTTAATCCCGTAACACAATTCTCATTTATATCCTTTTGCATTCGTTCCAAATATATAAAAATACCAGGATTTCTATTATTACTGTTTCAACTAGGGGTGGGTGTTTTATTATTTTTTAAATTCTTTGAATCTTATTGTTAATTGTGTTAATTTATTTTTATTTTTTATCAGATTTGTATTGAATTGGAGTAATGTTTTGCTTCCGGACAGACAAAGGAAATTGCAGGAGGAGCTGTAGGTGTTTTAAAATCCTGACGGATTTCCTTTAAATCTCTTTTGATGTTTTACAGGGGTACTTTATGCTTTTGGTAGCGTAACAGTCCTTTTTGGCATCCTTTATTAGGGTTGTAATGGTATTAGTACCAATTTTAATAGTAACAATGACTCTTAAAAAATAATAATAATAAAATTAAAAAAATAATTTATTACAACGAACTTGAGACCATTTTAATGAAAGTATTGAAGTATAAAAAATAATTTTTGTTTTAAAAAACAATTATATAAAGTTCTACACCTTATGTCTATATCTATATCACACATATGTTAATGTTTAAAAAAGGTTACAACTGAAAAGTTTACAACTTTTATTTTTGGCAAAGTTCTGAACAACAGAGGTATAAGGTAAAACACGGACAAACATGATATTCCTTAAAAGATAATGTTTAAATATATTCGTTATTGTAAAGAATAATATCATTGTAATTCTAACTATGAAATACTTTGTACAATGCTAGTACATTTTTGTGATAACGTCAGGTTAAATCAGACTTTTATTATGACGTGTTTGTAGCGAACTTTTGAAACTGTGATACTTTTTTTTTCAGGATTCTTTAATTAATTAAAATTTCAAAAGAACTTTTAAATCGTTTTTAACTTTATAAATGTCTTTACTGTCAGTTTTGATCAATGTAATTCCTCTTTAATAGGAGTAAGAGTATTTTTCTTTAAAAAAAAAAAGAAAAAACATATTACTAACCCCAAACTTTAGTAGTAATTTAAGATTTTAGATTATTTTGTCTGGTCTGGTTGCTTGTTTGTGACTGTTTTCCCTTCTTTTGTACTAAATGTCGCAGGAGCAGCTGAATTGAGTCTGAGCTGTGTCGGTATGTCGTTTATTTTCTTTGTGTGTGTTGTCTGGGTCAGTAGTCACATGCAGTGATCAGTAGGGGACATAGCTGGTGTGCAGCGTGGCGTGACCGGAGGTCCAGACCGGCTTGTGACAAGATACTCATAGTAAAAATATGAAGGAGAGATTATTTGATTATTTGAAAAATTAAAATGATTTATAAAATAAATTTCTTTCACCACTTCAGTTGAAGGGTGACCCAGTTGCGTGCGATTTCTA
>JAUMHE010000075.1:9015126-9035485 GCA_032359235.1 Enteromius mattozi
AAAAATTAAAATGATTTATAAAATAAATTTCTTTCACCACTTCAGTTGAAGGGTGACCCAGTTGCGTGCGATTTCTATTTGAACTTGTTTGAATCTGTGGGTGTGTTTAGGTATGCGTGTCCGTGCTGCTTCAAGTGTGGATGTTGTTTGTGGAAATGAACCGGCGCCAGAACTCTTGCTCAAATCGTGTGGTAGCTGATAGGTCATGCTAGCTCCTAGCATTAGGCTGATCTCATTGCTGTTATCGTTTCTTTTTATAGACCATTGAAATGGCCATAAAGTACGAGCTTGTAAACAAGAACGACCAACTGTTTCTGGCAGGATGACAAAGACAGTAATGTGTTCTATCATTAGACTGTATTTTATGAGTGCTAATGAAAGCAGGTGTTTGGTGACTGACTGAAGGCTTTTCTCTGCAGTATGCAAAAAACAAATAGCTTCATGGGAGTTTTAATAGTGTCATGTCTGCCAGTTTTAGGGGTGATTTCACACTCAAGAAGACCCACCGTCTATTTGGCATCAGATCTTGTTTCATTTGGTTGGTTAGCAAGCCCAGACAGCAATATTTAATTTAATTTAATTTTGTTTTAATACATATTAATTTTTGTTTTTATTTAATTTAGTTTATTCATCATGCTTTATATTACTTTTTATATGTAAGGTTTATGTGAATTCTGAGATAGCTGTCAAGTGGAATAAAACTCTGATTTGAATGACAATCAAACCAAGCATGTAAACAGGATAAATGTTAAATATTTGATGGCATTAACCAAAATGCGGTAGACTGACTGTGAGCTGATGTATTGATAGTAGTAATCTTGATAAGCATGCACTCTTTGACCTAACTTTTTATCATGATCGCATGCTTTTTAAAAGACCAAACTGGGTCAAAGCTGCTACCTTTGTCTGTGAAGAATTATCTGCACATCACATTTCTTTTTAGCTCTCTGTCTTGATGAAAAGATCAGGATGCTGCCCTCTCTATTCAAAAGTTGCTCATAGATCATTACGGTCTTCCTGTTGGAACATGGAAACCTAATATGAGTGAAGGCAATACCACACCACCACTGCTATATTTAGATTGGCCTGAGGGGTGTGTGCCTTTATGACACATGCACTTCCTTGGACATGTCTTGCAACTTGTCAGTGTACTACAGCTTCATCATGTCTCACCCAGCTCACTCTTACTGCTTCCTTTCTGCTGGGGGTTTTCCTGTAGAGAGTGAAAGTATCTATTCTTTCATTCATGAACAGAAAATAAATTGTGTTTATTTTAATGAAATGTGTTTATTTATTTATATAAATGTATTTATTTTTGATGCACTTACACACCCTTATAAATTGTGTTGCTTTTATAATTATTTATTTAAGTACTCCCACTAGAAATACATGTAAAATAAATTATATTATTTTTATTTTATTTTTATGCAAATATGTACATTTAATAGAAGACAAGACTAAATATATGCACATTTCTTTCTTCTGTAGAACACATTAAAGAGAGCCTGACTATTGTTTTGGACCCCATTTCATTGTATAAACGAAAACAGTTTAAACACGACAAAATCATAAATTTGGGCACAATTTTTTTAATACTTAGCATATTAATTTCAATAATGTAAGACGGTGATCAGTGTCATAAACATAAAACTGCAGTTGACTTATAATGAAGGTGCAGTGAATTTTGTATATTCTCTTGTGACAGCTGAACTTCGGCCCTGGTTTTACAGTACTGAATGTTTATCTTTAGAGAAGGTCTTGCCAAGTGGTTTATCAGGGTTGGCAGAACATCACAACATCTGTGGCCTTGTAAAATATCAAGTAGTAGGCTGAATAGTTTATTTTAGGATAGTCAGAACTGTTAGTTCTAGTGGAAAATGTTCATCTTCAATTAAGTCATTATTTTGGGTAGGGCACAGTGTTATTTTTTTTATTTTATCGCAGATTGTTAAGCATGATGACTTTAGAGTCTTGTAAGGTCATGACCCTTCTCGGGCTTACAGGGTCAAAGTGATCGTTTTGGTTTTTCTTTAAACCTGGATACCTACTTTTATATAAATAATCTCCTTAGTGCCGGTAAAGTTAATATATTAGTATTTGTGTAATGTAATTGAAGCATTTTCTCTGGAGCCAGCTGTTTCTGTGACTAATTTCTGTTTCTGTTTGTGTTTCAGATTTAAGAGCAGATTTACAGTGGTTCAAGATCATTGCTGCTATTACAGAAATAATGACATGAGTAAGTTTATTACTTACAGAATTAGTAATTTAATTAATCAGATATTAATATTTTATACATTACTAATTCATTTATTTGTTTGCCACATATACACATTTATAGGAAAATATTTTTTATTTTATTTTATTTTTTTATTTTTTTTACAAAATGTCTTATACCAAAAACACTGTATAATATTTAATATAATAAATGTCTCTATATTATCAACATCTACTGCATGCCTTCTTTCATATGATTGACAGTTTAGAGGTTTTAGCAGAAAAAAATGTTTTAAAGTATATCTACAAATGTTGTTCTGCTGTTAAATATTTAATGTAAGAATAACTTTTATAATATTGTTAGTACTATGACAGTGCAGCAACTTTGATTCCATACAGTGATTTTTATTTAATTAAATTTAATTAATTAATTAATGCATTTAATTATTAATTTGAAAATCAAATGTGATAAATAGGCTTTTGAGGAAAATTATTGCATTAAACATATGATGTTTGTTACTTATAAAATATGTAATTATGATGAATATTTTTCTGTTTTGTTTTTTTTCTTAGGATGCGGCTAATGCTAACATGTGGTGCCTCCAGTCTCACACCCGAATGAAAGCACATACACCCCACAGGGACCCACAGCAGGCTTTTCTACCTTGACCTCTTAATCCTCTGATTGACCCTGCACACAAAAACATTTATATTCACACGCACCTTCTGTCTTGTCCAGCGATTGTACTCATCCTACATCCTGTGGCAAGCTCCTCTCTTCCTTCCGGAGCGCGCGCAGGCAGGCCTGGAGGTAGGTTTGCTTTTAAACTAGTTATTGAATTACTGCATTTATTGTGTCATTTTAATTTTTTATAATTTCGAAGGGACTTTAATACACTGAAGCCCACATTTATTTATTTATTTACTCATTTAGAGTGTGCCTAATTTAAATAGCATTAAATATTTATATGTATTTTTTTTTTTTTGTTACCCAGGTTACAAATGTCTACCTCACGCTTAAAGGTCCTCTCTCTACAACTACGACCCTGAACACACTACAAAAATGACCTCAAGCATAGACCGGTAAGTCCTCGGTTGACCCCCAAACATCCTGTGAAGGAAGGATTCTCTTAACAATAGCCACAATCTCCAACACATATTAGAAATGCACAGTACAACCATAAAATGACTAATAAAACCTCAACATTTGGGATAGGCGATATAGCGGCAGACAAGCTTTATAGGCCTTGCACAGTTAAACACGCACAAGTATCCTCAAACAGAGTAATTTAGGTCTTAAGTGAAAGCAAACAGCTGAGAAAGAAAATGGATGTGTAAGAATATATTGGATCCAGGCAGCTCTTAAAGTGACAGCAGTCTAATATTCCGGTTGTCTGTCACTGCTCTTGCCTAAATCACTTTTGTAACTTTAATAAGAAGAAATATGCATGTGTGTATGTATGTGTGCATATATACATATATAATATATATATATATATATATATATATTTTTTTTTTTTTTTTTTTTTTTAATGTATGTAGCAAATTTTTACAATTTTTTTATTATTCCTAGTTGCAGACTGTTTACTTGTTTTCAGTGACCTTTTTTTGTTTGTTTAGACTAATATTAGTTTTCTGTGATATTGACAATGGTGACAAGAATGATTAAGTTTCTATGCTATCAAAATTTTTATATCATAAAGACCTTATTTAAAGCAAAAATAACTGCATCATGGTATATATTTTCTTTATCATGAAATAAAACTACTCATGCCGTCATATAAGATCTCCCACCACATTGCTGTTTTTATAGCGTTTTTTTTTTTTTTTTTTTGGTGGTTGTTAAATTATATTCAAGTTCATTTGAAACCAAGGAAGTCCCAGTCCTGCACCCTCATGACAGCATATTTTGCCCAGCAAGCAGTGGTTACAGTTACAGCAGAAATGAGAGATAGACATATTAAACTTTCTTAATATCTACATTTGTAAACAGCTTTCAGTGCCTATTAGATGCATATGTAACACACCCATGGCCAGTTGCTATAGTGACTGCAGTGAATGGAATGACATTAAACATGCCCACTCTGGCCAGCTTCACTGTACCTTCTAACTGGTCGGGCCTGTTGAGTGACAGTGAGATGGGCCATTGTGTGACGGCGGAGTGGAATTTTTCAGGCTAATCTCTGGATTACCGCCACGCTGAATAGAGCCGCAGCTCCATTTTCCTCTCTCAAAGGTTTCCAGGTGAAGTAACTGGAGATGGCACACAAACAGGGACCATATGGTGCTTGCACAATCTGTATTCTCTTAACCTTATTTAGTGATTCCGTATATTTTTAAGAGCTGCACTTAATCTTAGGGTCTCAGGTAGCGTGATCTATAAGTGGCCCTCCAGGACATGGTCACACATGGCTAGACAGAACGCAGGGCGATTGTTCAACTTGTACAAACTGAATGTCTATTATAATAGACAATTTTAAATCGTTTTAAATAGGAGTTTACGCTGCATGGGATCAGTTATGTTGGCAGAACAACTTCTATGTGTTTCTACAAAGCTACAAAAACACATAAACACTAAAAGTTCTGTGTGTTTCTGACACAGTTTGTGTCGATTTGATATGAGCAGAGGAAAAAAGTGTGCAAGTGTCTGAAATTTTGGTATATTTGTGTTGAATGTCACTTCTGTGGGGGGAAAAATCTTTAAAAAAATCATTTTTGATGCTAAACATACCGCCTGTTTGCTTTGAGTTGCGTTTTAAACTAGTTTCTGTATTAAATGAAGTCAGTTACAATAGAACTGCTATAATAGAGCTGCTGAAGGAAATAATTACTTATTGTAAAAGTTACAGATTTATTATATACATTATTAAATATTATTTTGATGCCAGAGACACAATAAATGTGCAGTGATTGCTTATTCTTTTGTAACACTGGTATTTACTGTTTCTCAAATTCAAATGTTATTGGAATAAGAATACAAAAACGTAGCTACCTCATTTGAACTCAAATGCTTTCTTTAGTAAATCTTTTATTTTCATAATAACCTTTTTAATGATATGGTAAGCAATTATGCAGTGTCATCCTCGCCTCCTGAAGCGATGAGACTGGTCTTACCTGCTGTACAGTTAAGCCAAAGTGAAAGTACTAAAACCCTTTTAGTGCGAACAGATAAATTTAGACTTCACCATGCCATGAATCGTCATGATTTCCTTAGTTAACGTCTACAAAGCTGTGTTAACCTTTGTGACTACATTTGAACTGTCATTATTTATGATTTTACTTATTACTTATGGTTTTAAGTATGAAATTATGCCAAAATATAAATATGTGCCTGTAAAACAATATCAGTAGAGCAACACTTGAGATTAAATGTAACTAAAAACTTGGTCTCTGCAAATATATGAACTTATCACACATCTTTTCTTGTTTTTACAACCAAATTTCTTCAGACATTGATATTGTTTTTCTTAATGTTTTGAATTGTTATATCTGATATTTTTCCCCATACACATATTTGACACTTTCCAAACACCATATGACAGCTATTTGGAAGAAGCTCAGTCTCCGATTTCAAAAGTAATTGTCAGAACTGGCAAATGTTAGTCTTAAATATAACGTTTGCCAAGCAATAAGACATCCACATTGTGACTTGAGTTCAAGATAGGAGTCTCAAGTCCACATCTCTGATTTTTACTGATAAACATTTTGTAAATCTAGGTCAAATGTGTGTTGAACAGTTCTGGGCCTCTACAAAAACTCTTGAATAAAAGATACAATTTGGTTAAATACGGAATTGTATTGTAAATTGTAAAATGGGACGCGTAAGCTTTATTGACCGTTATATATACATTGCTTGCATGCATTTTATGAATTTGTTTCAACTCATTTGTCCATAAAATTAAAATCTGTGGGGTGTTGATGTCAAAAATTTTGAAATACGTCTTTTATTTTCACTGAGTCTGCATTAAATTAATCAAAAATACAGTAAAAGCAGAATTATTGTAAAATATATTATTACAATTTAAAATAACCATTTTCTTTTTTATCACATTTTTAAAGGCAATTTATTTCTTTGATGGCAAAGTTGAAGTATTGCTTTGGAAATCTTAGTATTGTTTTAGAAATCCTTTATTTATTTTTAATAGACCAAATAGAAAGTTGAAAAGAACTATTTAAAATAGAATATTTTTTCTTATTAAATGTCTTTACTGTCATTTCTGATCAATTTAATGCATTCTTAGCGATTTAAACGTTATTTAAATAAATAAATATAACATTTGGATGACCATTTATTCTAAAGGAGTATGGGTCATTGACATTTGCATCGTATTTAAAAACAATGACAATGATAAATTATCAGGAGCTGTTCCACTTTTTCTGTATTAGTTTAGCAAAGTGTACTTTATGCTTTATATTTTTTCCTTTTTTTGAGTCCTACTCCAAATATTGGCTCTTAATAATTGCCAATGCCAGGAATTGATACCTCTCTATAAGATATACTCTTCAATTTAACAGTCCTCAGCAAACTTTACATTTGATAACAAACATCATGGCAAATTCAGGACACATTGAGCCTCTGTGTATAGTCCGTGATCAATACTGTCCTCTGAAACATCTTTATTGCATTGTTGTGGTCGTAGGGTTGATGTGTTTGCCTTACAGGAGTCAGAAAGATAGCAGACTAGTGACAAAAACAGTCGCTCAGTCTCTCTCACAACACAAACACTATTAAAGTTAATGATCAGCCATCCACATCCTCAATGTGTGTGTGTCGTAAGAGAGAATGGAGAAATGTTGACACACAAACACTGCATTGTTTTTGGAGTATAAATGTAGGTCATCATATTTTTCTGCTTCTAATTGTTCAAGCGAGCTCCATTTGAGTATACAGAAATCATCCGCATTTTCAAAACGAGTCGTTCGAGTGGATGTTAGATGAGCACTATGAGTGTGCAGTGACTAATGGACTTGTTTGTGCCTTTAAAACAGTTACAGCACTCTTCTCACTTTAATGCGTTTGTGCTGTCACTGTGCGGAGGGTCTTTTAGATTGAGCAACTTTAAGCTTAAAGACAGGTGTGGAATGGGGTCATTCAGAGTCGTGAGCCGATGCACATGCTCTTATGCTGGCAGCGAGTCATGCACGAGGCTGTAGTGGCAGATGCAGTGACGCATTTGGAGGTGAATGATGTTGAAAACTGATGCTTAATATGCAACCGAAGCGTTCATTTGCAGTTCGTATATAACGTGATGGGGTTCTGGCTCCATGGCTGGAAAATGTACTGAATGCATGTTATGGCCATCGAATATGTGGCATCTTTTTTGTTTGTGATGAAAGAGTTGATGTGTTATTTTTGTGTTCCTTATCATATGCTGAAATATACTGTATATAATATATACTGTGCAGGCTTTGTCTTCTAGCAAAATGCAAAAAATATATTGATGACTCATCTTGCATTTATGGACATGTCCAGTTTTTTGTCCAATACAAATCTCACTAGAATGCATGTTTATGCATTTAGCAATAGCAAGTAGCAAAGAATGAATAAAATTGATCAAGTATGTATTATAAATCGACTAAATTGATGATGACAGACATTTATGATGTTACAAAAGATGACTATTTTAAATAAATGCTCTATTCGTTAAAAAACAAACAAACAAAAAAACCCTAGTAGTAGGCAGCTCCACATTTCAACTTTTCAATATTGATGATGATAATAAATGTTTCTTGAGCAGCAAGGCAGCATATTAGTATGATTTTTGAAAGATCATGTGACAACAGTAACGATGCTGGAAAATCACAGGAAGAAATTACATTTTAAAATGTGATAAAATAGAAGTAGGTACTGTTTTTGATTTAAATATTATTGTTTTTGGTTTATTTTTGAGCAAATTAAGACTTGCTGAGCACTAAGGCCTATTGGCTCGTGACTTTTTTTTTTCCACGGATGAACTGAAATTGTGTAAATAAGAAATATAATGGCAATTTCTGACTCCTTTTCTCTTAATTGTCCTAATTAAGCCAATCTTACCTCCTCATATTGTACGTACCCACCATTTCAAGCAGATGGCTTTGAAATTCACAGCGCAGATATAAATATCTTTTTGTTTGGCAGCCAAATCAGTTGACGTCAATGTATTTTTGTATTCAGTAATAGATGTTAGACATTACTTTCTTTATTTTTCCCTTTATTTCCTTTTTCTGTTTCCTGCGTCACTTCATAATTAATTGAAAATGCAGTTTTCACATATGGCAATATAATTGACCATGTAATATGGCATTATTAGAACAGCGTGCGCTTCCTTATGCTAAAACATAGTCGAACACCCACAACCCTTGATGCAAATGGACTGAGGAAACTCTGAATTGTTTATGTAAAATTGTGTTAATGGTCACCCAGTGACAAAGCAAAATGCACACTGTTTTATTTACCCAGCCTGTTGCTTGCGCTCTTTAATCTCGCAACTTTGCAAATACACATTCATACGGTTGACTATCATCTCGTCTCGCACACATGAAAACACTCACTCAATCGTGCGCACGCACCAAATGAAAGGTCATTGTGAGCTCTGCGGTTCCAGAGACAGATGCACATTTGGTACACCCTGTGCAAAAGACCAATTATCTCAAGGCTAAAAAGACTGTTGTGTCGTGTTGAGATGACCTCAAAAAGCTCATCCAGAAATTAAAGCTGTCATTTACTCAGCCCCTTGTCATTTCAGACCCATGCTGCTTTGGAGCTGAGAAGCTGCTGTGACATCAGTCGTGAAATCAAACCCCAATCACGACCGTTACAAACTGATTTCAGTTCTCTTGCCATGACCAGCTGGTCTCGTTTTCTGTCTTGTGCTCTCAAAGCAGCTGAGTCAGAGAACACCGGGTATCTAAATATATACTGACACACACAGCACCCCTACAGGCCTTTATATCCACCTCCGCCGCTGACCTACTGCCGGCTTAATCAATGATTTATTGCATGACCTGATTGGGATTAAATATTGTGGAGTGTCAAAGGAAAAGGCTTGCACATTTTCTTTTTATATTTCCACATTAACTCACCCTCGTGTTGTTCCAAACCTGTGTGATTTGTATTTTTTTCTGTGAAATGCAAAATGTTGGAGTCGCTGTTTTCAATGCGGTTACAATGAATGGGACAGAAAGGTTTAGAAAAGTTCACGTGCCAATAACATTTGATTCAGGATTAATTGTTCTGGATCTTTTCATTGAATCTGTCGATGTAGTTCATAAAACTGGTTCAGTTTCAGCAGTTAAAGAGATAAAGAGGTAAATTACGTTATCAGTTACTCACCCTCATATCATTCCACACACATAAGACTTTTGTTTATCTTCGAAACACACTGAAACCTAATAAGAGATTTCTGTCTCTCCACTGAAAGTTCGTTCCAACAAATTTAATGTTTGTGAGTTAGTGCTGTCAAAGCATTAATCGCAGCCAAAATAAAAGTTATGCAGTCATAGATGCATGTGTGTATATATATGTATATATTTAAATGTTATGTTTATAGAATAAATATATTTATATATAATATGAAATGAAAAAATATTTAAAAATAAATGTGTATGTATAAATTTTATATGTACATGTTTTCAAAATAAATACTGTATGTGAGTGTATTTATATACTATAATAAATATACACAGTACACATAAATATATTATGTAAACGCAATCTATTGTTTTGGATGTGATTAAACACGATTAATTATACGACAGCACTAATGTGAATAAATATTAATTCCTAAAATAAATCTGTTAATCTCATAAAGTTATTGTGTCTTTTCAGAAGACTTGGATTAAAGTGTTTGATTCATGTGGATTAGTTTTAGTATGTTTTTATGAAGCTTCAGTTTTCTTTTTTTCTTAAACTTTCAACTGTAAATGTAAAACTAAAATCACAAAAAGTTTACTTTAAACAAAAAAAATGACAAGCTATCTGGCAAATAGCTAAAATTAAATTTAAATTAATTTATTATTATAATACATTAATTATTATAATATAATTATTTTTATTTCTAGTAACTTTTATTGCATTTTATTGTTTTAAGTATAAAAGTAATACTGAAATAAAAAATGAATAAAAACAAATAAAAATGACAACACACACAAAAAATGATTAAATTGAAAACAGATTTTTTTTTAAACAATACAACTATCTAAATGATGTTAAAATAACACTCCCTTCAGCGCTTTATTAATATAATTTTTAAGGGACAAACTATTTGAATAAATGGTTAAGCCTTAAATATTAAAATTTTAGCATAAAGAATGCTGTTGTGATTACAATTGTGTTTAATTGGCCAATCACACAGCTGAGCAGAGCTCTCATTGGTCAAGCTGATCTAACCTCTTTTACTCTGGCTCTCTTTTCAGGGATGACAGCAGTATCTTTGATGGGTTGATGGAAGAAGATGAGAAGGACAAAGCAAAAAGGTGATTAGACGATAACACATTATTATTATTAATAATGGGAATTTTCTTTTGTCGAACTCTTGTTATGAGCCAACCCTTTATTCCATTATCTCATGCAAGAGTGGTTTAAACATGATTCATTACACCAGAGGATTGTATAGACAAGTCCTTTTTCATGGTAGTATATCTAAAATGGTTTTGCAGCAGGAATAGAAACTTAAGTGTGACCTAGTTATGACTGTTTAAACCTGAGCGCACCGCTTCACCCTCATTTTCTGTATACAGTCACACAACCGTGAAATGGTTTCTCTCAGCACTGCAAGATTTCACTCAGATTAGATAGCGTCCCTTTATCATTTTGAAGAGTAAATTGTTGAATTTAAGACAATTAAAAGAAGTTACATGACGTGTATTTTAGTGCTTAACTATGACTATTGTGAAATTAGTATTTAATTATGTTATTAGTCTTATTATCTGTAAGTTTGCAATTGATTTCCACTGGAATTTTCCATCTCTTGTTTTTCCACGTACAGAGTTTCTAGGAACAAGTCAGAGAAGAAGAGGCGAGACCAGTTCAATGTGCTCATCAAGGAACTGGGCACCATGCTGCCGGGAAACACCCGCAAGATGGACAAGTCGACCATCCTACAGAAGAGCATCGACTTCCTGCGCAAGCACAAAGGTAACTGCAGTGCCATAGCAAATGATTTTTTTTTCGAAAATGAAAGTAAATGCAATATTTTCATTGCCTAAAGAGAAAATATTGTGGGGGGAAAACACAGCTAAACTGGAACATTAATATGCTTTTCAGTACTACAGAAAATAAAACTATTACAGAGATTTTTTTATTTATTAATTCATATTTTTAGTCACTCATGGTTTTTGTGACTTTCACAAGTTGATTTCACAAACCAGACTGTTTACTATTGATGATTTCTAGCCAAGAACCGCCCGCTTAGACAGGAAGGAGCCGTCTGATGACATATACTGTAAGATGGCATGTGAATCCTCCGTCACATTTTGCTTTTTTCACTCAACATATAGGAGTGGGTATTTCTGAAATCCGTAAGATAATAGTATGCAACAAAGTGGTAGCTTTTTCAATAATTAGTACAACAGTATTCACAAAAGATTGTACAGACAGCAGCAAAAAACTATAAATAAATTTAGACAGATTCCATTTGGCATCATTTTTGTGGATGATGCCTTTTCTAAAAGTGGTGCGCATGCTGGACAGATATTGAAGGGTTTAGTGAAGTGCTAAATTTTTTTTTTAGAAAACTGAATGTAATGGCAAATAAAATATTATACATTTTATATTATATGTTCTTTTGTATGTAAAGTAAACATTTAGCATTATTTAGTACAATAAAATAAAGCCTGTATGTTTTAGTTCCAGTATTTAAACCAATGTCTTGTTTGTATTGTCTTTCCATCAGAAATTGCGGCACAGTCCGAGTCGAGTGAAATCCGTCAGGACTGGAAGCCACCTTTTCTTAGCAATGAGGAGTTCACACAACTGATGCTGGAGGTGAAGACTTGCCTAAACCCCCTGCTTCAGTCAAAACTAAAACTGCAGAATTATTAATATTCTTAATTTGCTTTATTTTAGGCACTGGATGGCTTCTTTTTGGCCATCATGACAGACGGAAACATAATCTACGTCTCAGAAAGTGTCACGTCTTTATTAGAACATCTACCTGTGAGTATGAACACACTGCGTTTATTTGATGAGTTACAGTGAAATCAGCAATATTGTTGTCACAATTTAAAGTGACAGTTTCAACACATTTTTAAAATGATGGCGAAGCTGAATATTTAGCAACCATTACTCTAAAGCATTGTAATATACTGAATTGTTGATTATGAGTGCTGAAAACAGCTGAGCAGCTTAATATTTGATTCATATTGTATTCATTTGAGTCATACTTTTTCAGGATTCTTTGATGAACAGAAAATTCAAAAGAACTTGTATTATTATTATTATTATTATTTTTAAAGCATTTATGTGACACAGTTTTGTAACATTATGCATGCTTTACTGCTACCTTTAATTTAGTGCATTCTTTTTTTTATAGAATTATTTTTATTGAATTTTCACTGTAATACAAAAATAACAACAACAACAACAAAAACACACAAAAAGCTCAGATTTTTAAATAAAACAGAACTCCCCCATATATAACAGATTAGGGAAAAAAGAAGAGAAAAGATTAATAGAACAGAAAAGTTAAATGTCCAGAGAGTTACACAATTACAATATTCCTTGTAGTATAATAGGGCTAAGTTAAGCAATTTAATGCATTTTTGATAAATAAAAAAATTATTCATTTAAAAACAAAAAAAAAGGCACTAATCCAAATTTTGAATGGTTGCATACATTTTTTTAGAAAAACAGTGTGATAGAAACATCCTCAAAATCACTTTATGTGAGAAGTTAGGTCCCTTAATTCATCAGTGACAAATATTAAATATTAAATCCAATTTAATATTAAGCCAATATTATATCTAAATTAATTTAATGACATTGCTAAACTACTATTTGTGCGGCCAACTAGTCCTGACCTCTTTACCTAACCACACTGAGAGTACTTTGCAGCTACAAAGCAACTGAACATTAATCATTTGGTGGATTGAACGTCAGTGACAACTGACAAAATACAAGCATGTACATGTGAACAGCTTTCCTGTGTAAATACGAGAGATACTGACAGTGTCTGTTGTTATGTTTTCAGTCTGATCTTGTGGATCAGAATCTGTTGAACTTCCTTCCACTGGGTGAGCACTCAGAGGTGTATAAAGCCCTGTCCACACACATGCTGGAGGGGGAGACCCTCACCCCAGACTACCTAAAAAGTAAGAATCCCTCTCAAACATGCTGTCTTTATACTATTATCATCTCATCATGACCAAAAAAATTCTTCTGCTCTCTCTCTCTCTCTGTTATTGTCTCATTTCTTTGAGCACAGATCACAAGACAAACGCTCATTAATGCTGTTTTCTTGTTTTTGTTTGGTTTTGTTTGCTTCCCTGCAGCAAAGAACCAGTTAGAGTTCTGTTGCCACATGCTCCGGGGCACGATCGACCCGAAAGAGCCACCCGTTTATGAGTATGTCAAGTTCATCGGAAACTTCAAGTCCCTCAACACTGGTAAGTTTCAGAACGAGTGCCTGCAGCATCAGCCGAGTCTTTCATATGGATCCATTTATTGAGTTACCCAGCCAAGTGCTTGATTGCTTGTGCTTCTTATGAGAGTAGATGGAGCAAGGACCATTATTTGAATAGGAAGTGTTGCGAAAAGCCAGTCTGCCAAGGAAACAGGCTTCTGACCCAGATTTTGAGATGGAAAGTTGACCGTTTGTGGCTTAAGGTGAAATGTGTAATTTGACGGGTGTCAGTAAATATAATTGTAAAAATAATGAATGAAGGTTTTCAAACAGCCTTTGTTCACAGAAATACATAGTCCCACCCCAAACTCACACTGTTGGCGGAGCCAATGTTGGTTGGAATGTTCAAACAAACAGAGCCATGTTTTTCCCCACAGAGCCGCTGTGTTTACACTTTACTGAGGAATCGACCTACAAATAGACTTAATTATACAGGGACCTTTAAATAATATAGAATAATTTATGCGCTAAATGTTTTAATCCTGTCAGTGAATTTATTGACAACATTTGTTTGTTGATCAAGGGTTTTATTTATTTATATAATTTGATATTTATATATCAGCAACAATAAAGATTAGATGAGATAAGATAAAGAAAGTCACCATGATAATTCAACCATTTTAATTAAAATAGATAATTCATAAGAATACTCATTATATTCGGTTTAAGAAGTTCAGGTATAAATCCTTTGTATGCTTGAAAATGTTTTGTCTTTTTTGCAAAACTATTTTAATTCCATTTTAAAATAAATGATTAATTAATAGTATTATTGTAATGTAGATTATTTGTGATCCTTCTAATTTACGTATTTGATGCTCAAGATGCTTAATACACTTATTATTATTATTATTATTATTATTATTATTATTATCAACAGTTAATAAAAGTTAATATTTTTGTTTTTTTCCACCCATTTTATTTATGTTAACATTTTTTTTTTTTTGTATAAATGTGTTTACGGTCACTTTTAAGTATTACAAAGTAAAAAAAAAAAAAAAAAATTATAAATAAATGAATAAAAAATAAAATAAAAAGCTGACCCAATTTTTTGAATGGCTATTTAACTTGTGGCAGGTATGTCTTTTAAGTGTAAAATGAGTGCCAAATTGAACAAATTATTAACAAAATGTAAAAAAAACAAACAAAAAAAATCAACCTTTTCCTCAAAAGACAAGCTATGTCTTAAAATGAACACAAAGAAATTTCTTATACCTGAATTAATATTCAGTATTTGACGTTTTCTCGCAGGTGCTGCTCCCTAGTGGTAGGCTAAAGAAAATATTGTTACTGCTTATTATGCCTCTCCTTACACTTCCATTCATGAAGATTTGCTTGTCTTTTTCTTTGTAGTGCCTAACTCAACACGTAACGGCTTTGAGGGAGTGATCCAGCGATCGCTGAGGCCCATGTTTGAAGATCGAGTGTGTTTCATAGCAACTGTGAGGTTAGCCAAGCCTCAGTTTATCAAGGTAGGTTGAGCCAAAACCGACTTGGCACCTTCTCATTGGTCCTGTGACTCCTAATATTTGCCTGACACACAGTGACAGCCTCCCTGAGATCTGTTGTGTACATACCCATCATGACGCAGGGTGTATGTATGTGTGTGTGGGCGTGTTGATAGACACTGTACATGTTTGTGCAAGAATTGGCTTTGTTTTTGAAGACACTGATAAATGACCAGCATGCAAAACACTGAGTGTGAGAAGTAGGTCACTCGGTTTCTGTTCTCGTTTTTTGTCTGCTAGATGTCCTTAAAAGTAAGAACGCTCTTGTTTATAACCTCTGTTCCACAGGAAATGTGTACTGTGGAGGAGCCCAATGAGGAATTCACCTCCAGACACAGTTTAGAGTGGAAATTCCTCTTCTTGGACCACAGGTACATACTTCATCTGTTCTCACGACTCATCATCAAGCACACACACATCACCTTCCCTCTGCCGGAAAACTAAATAGTGCCTCTGCTAGTTAGTTAGTTTCATTTAGGCCTGGATATTATCTGTCTCAGGTGATCCGATCACTAGAGGTCAGATGAGATTTTACTCTGGATAGAATGTGTCGCCTGTGACCTTTTGCGATTGGATTTCAAGCAGAGCATCTCTGATTTCACTGCTGTATATCTACTGATACATCACTATGTCAGTGTGGTACTATTACTACTAAGAGAGAAGGAAAGAAAGAATCATGGAAAGCAGGAAAGAAAGAAAAAAGAACATACATGACATACAAGTTTCAACAGAAATAGCATTAAAATATATTTTAGTTGGCCATAAATGTCTGTCAGCCCGTTCAGCAATACATTTAACTGAAAGTATGTGAAAAATGCGACTGATCTTAGTAGTACCTTGAAGGTGCGTGTCTTTCTGAAGAATGTTTAAAGTCGTTTGTAATCATAAAGGTTTAAACCCCTCATTTATTTAGCACAATAGTTGACTGACAGGTGAGTTGGTGACAGATATGCAGTGATACTCTACGCTTAACTACAGGACTTCACCTGAAGCTCGACTAGGGCCTCAAAATGACTTAAAATGATGTAAAGAAGACAAAACAGCTAAAAATGATTATTTCAATTCGTATATGAGGGTTAATTGAAATAAGTGATTTATAGATACGGAAATATCAGGTTATCCACAAAGGAAGATATTTTGAACCAGGCTGTTTTGGGTCACTATTGACTTCCGTAGGAGGAAAAAATACTATGGAAGTCAATGGTGACCCAAAACAGCCTGGTTACAAACTTTCTTCAAAATATCTTCCTTTGTGTTCGACAGAACAAAGAAATTCATACAGATTTGGAACTTCTCGATGATGAGTCAATCATGACAGAATTTTCATTTTTGGGTGAACTATTCCTTTAACGTGACTTCTTTATAGTATCTTGTTTTTCGAGAAGTCCTGCACTTCAGGCTGTGTGAGCCTGTGACTGTCACAATACGCTGCCCTTGAGACTGTTCTCAGTTTTTGAAGAAGTTTGTTGTTTATGCTTGCACTTTGTTAGTGCCAGCATGTCTCAGAGTAATCAATAGCTCACGTTCAGCCCACAGGCTCAAAGGCTTATACATCTGGAATAACATGAACATCATTTTCTCTATGAAATCCTGATGCCATTATGCTTGGAAAGGTTTTTACTGAATTTAGATGAGTCGAGATGCTGGCGCTGCTGCTGCTTTATATTTAGTTCAAATTACGGAATCGGTTTAATCAGCACAGATGCTAGATATTAAAGCTATTGAATAAGATTTTCCACATTATCTGTTGTTCAGCAGAAGCTAGTGGCCCTTCAGATCTTTTTATGCTGCTTTTATACCAAAACATTTTCATATGACTCAAGGAATGCCTGAAAATCTATTCCAAGGCTTCAGTCTTTGCAACAAAAAAAAAAAAGGCACAGTCATTTAAAATATTTAAATCGCTTAAAATAATAGATGGTCTGAATTTGAAAATGTGAAGTTGCAGGCATTTTGACTTCAGTTCAGTTTTCTTCCATAAAAGCATTTTTCTAGTCATTGAAACTATTTTAAAAAGACATTGGTGATCCTTTCTAAATGTGGTGTTAAATTAATCACCAAAACAAACACACACAATCAATAAACTGTATAAAACTTGAAAATGTAATGTATATGTATATAAAATCATTTATGCAAATCACAAAAATGCATTTAAAAGTTAATTAATAACTTTATTAACTTAAACGTTGGGAAAATCACCATGTGCACATTTTGACAGCTTCTTTGAGGTCTGAGCTTTGACCTTGAGGTACTTTTTTTTTTTTTTTTAACACTAATTTAACGTATTTGTAACATTTGATAACACCAATGGCAAGACATCACTGGGCAAAGGATGTAGGGTATTTATTAAAATGGGTATTAATTCAATGTATTAAATTAGTTTGCACTAATGCTTAATCTGGAAAAAAAATAATAATAACTATATTTGCCATAGAAGTATTATATCAGATGAAGGACACAATAATTTTTTTCAGACACTTGACAAATTCAGTTAATTTTGTAGGATTTTTCTGTGATGTTGAAAATTGCAAAATGTTAGATTATAGAAATATGCCTTTTATATAGAGCTTCCTGACCATTTCATTTATTTTTCGTGACTCAAATTAGTGGACATATTTGTCACCATATTTCTTGAGTGACCCTCCTTGAATACATTTATGCAGGTGACGTGAAGTTGCATTGTTGTTTTGCAGGGCACCCCCCATCATAGGCTACCTACCCTTCGAGGTTCTGGGTACTTCAGGGTACGACTACTATCATGTGGATGACCTGGAGACTCTGGCCAAGTGCCATGAACACTGTGAGTTCATCTTCTGTTTGTGTGTACTCGTGTCTCCCCACTTTTACAAAAAGGGTCAACGGTTTAAAATTCTTGATTTAATAAGATATCTCTCTCTCTCTCTCTGCAGTGATGCAGTACGGTAAGGGGAAGTCGTGTTATTACCGTTTCCTGACTAAAGGTCAGCAGTGGATCTGGCTTCAGACTCACTACTATATCACGTACCACCAGTGGAACTCACGGCCGGAGTTCATCGTCTGCACACACACTGTGGTCAGGTGAGAGTCTCAGAACATGTCACATCTTAACTACTAACAAGAAAGACACACTGCCATCTTCTGCCAGTGGTTTTACACTGAATCACAGAAGTGCTTCTGTTTATAGAGAATTTCTTAGAGTTATTTATTTATTTTTTTTATAAGTGATGTTTTCTTTTTGTCTCAGCTATGCTGAAGTGAGGGCTGAACAGCGCAGGGAACTGGGCATTGAGGAATCACCTCCTGAGATCTCAGCAGACAAGGTGAGACATTACTGAATTCAGTTCTGAATCCCCATTAAGCCTTTGTTATAACAAGTAAGTATGTAAAGTAAAGTGTACTTTTATTTAAACAAAAAGATCTTTATACATTTGATTTAAAATTTCATTGCTAATAGTATTAAAAATTATTTCTAAAATTAATTTTAATGTGTAATAATTGTAATAGTTATTCATATAGATTTAATACATTTATTTAAAGATTACATTATTTATTAAATTCTGAATTCCCATTCATCCTACAAATATAACAGACACATTTGTAAATATCATAAATTGATTTAAGCTAATGTATATTTATTTTATTTCATCTTGATATTAAATTATTTTATTTTCATTTATGTTCATTTATTTTAATATTAATTATTTAATGCTTTCAATATTTTCTTGATTTATGTTCTTAATAATTTATAACATTTTGGGCAAATATGTAAAATATCCAGGGGTGCACATAAGTGCAGTGTATGAGAGTTGCTAATGTACATCACTGTTAATCACTGTTTCAGATCAACTGTAAAACTGTATACGATTTCCAATTCAAATTGAAAGCATAAATATAAACCCAGCAGTACATATACATACTTGCCAGCAACCGTCCCAAATAAAAGCTTGCTGATTTGAGGTTTGAAAATTATGACATTTGCTGGGGGGAAAAAACTTAATACATATATATATAATGCAGTAAAATAATTGAATAACTTAATAAACACTTTATTTTATTTTTATTTTATAAAATAATAAAGTGCAATAATATTATTACTATTATTCATGTTTTATTTATATTTAATGGGTCACACTGTGTGAAGTCTGATCACTTAATACACCAATGTATTATAAAAAATGCATAATTCAAAAATTAGAATCATAATATTATCAATAAATCTATATATTTGTTTATTATTTATGTATTTTCTTAATATAATATATGTATTTTTCAACATTTATTCAATATATTAGTTTTATAAATTAAATATATCTATTTATAATTAATATAATTTTTTTTTTTTAAAAGAATGCCCCTGCCCCAATTAATTTCTATGGTGATGAACAGTAATGTTAAATCTTACCTTGCACTGAACCCAGAACAACCCAGCAATCCCTCTCTGTTTCACTCTGCTCAGTCTCAGGACTCCGGCTCTGAGTCCCAGTTGAACACCTCCAGCCTGAAGGAGGCGCTGGAGCGATTCGATCACAGCCGCACACCCTCCGCCTCATCAAGGAGCTCCCGCAAATCCTCCTCACACACCGCTGTCTCGGACCCAACGTGTATGTATTACATACCAAAGACGGAAGGTGGTTCTCAAAAACAGCCATAGCATACTGAGATGTTTACACAGTGCTTTGACTGACCCATATACTGTATGTTTGTGTGTCTGTAGCCACGCAGACGAAGCTACAGACAGACCACAGCACACCCCCCCGCCAATCAGTGTCAGCCATTGAGATGACATCACAGCGCAGGTCCTCCATTAGCAGTCAGGTTGGTACATGCCACACACAAAACCCATTTTAGCGTGGAAACAAACTACAATTTAGGACAAGAAGAGAATTTTAACATGCGACTCTGTGTGTCGTCCATCTTCAGTCGATGAGTTCTCAGAACACAGGACAGACGATGGCAACATCTCTTGTGTCTCAGCCTCAGCAGCCTCAACCGCTTCAGCCCAGTGTGCAGGTAATTCAACATCCCTATTACTGCATTCACTTCTATCACTCTTGCTAATTA
>JAUMHE010000075.1:9038363-9085922 GCA_032359235.1 Enteromius mattozi
TTTAATGATCAAAGAATCCTAAAAAAAAAACTATTAAGCAGCTCAACTGTTTCCAACACTGATAATAAAAAATCAGCATATTAGAATAATTTCTGAAAGGATCATGCGACACTGAAGACTGGAGTAATGATGCTTTGTATCACAGGAATAAATTACATTCTAAAATATATTCACACAGAAAACAGATATTTTAAATTGAGGTAATATTTCAGAATATTACATTTTTTTCTGGATTTTTAATCTAATAAATGCAGCCTTGATGAGCAGAAGAAACATCCATTAAATATCTTACTGACCCCAAATTTTTGAACGGTAGTGTATATGTATGAATACGAAACTAATACTGGGCAATGATTAATCGTGATTAATCACATCCAAAATAAAAGTTTTTGTTTACATAATATGAGTGTGTACTGTGTATATTTATTATGTATATATAAAAACACACACATGCATGTATATATGCAAGACAAGCATTGTTTATTTATTATTTATATTATTTATAGTATAAGTTATATGAACATAAATATATATATATATATATAAAATACATGTAAATATTTTTAAAATGTATACTGTATGTTTCTTTATATATGCGTAATAAATATACACAGTACACAGACATATATGCAATTAATTGTTGCGCAGCATTAATATAAACACAAATAAAATAATATAGTGTAAAATATTTTTATCTCTGTCTGTTTTTAGCAGTCTCAGAGGTCGTCTCACACGTTGCAGTCTCCTCAGGGAGCACTGCCTGCATCTTTGTATAATACCATGATGATCTCTCAGCCGGCGCAGGCCAACGTTGTGCAGATCTCCACAAGCTTGGCCCAGAACAGCAGCCCCAGCGGAGCCGCGGTCGCCACCTTCGCACAAGACCGGCAGATACGGTACATGTGCAGCTTTTACAAACATGCATTGACTTTGAAACATGCATGTATACAGTTTAATAAGCACTTTAGAATACTAGAGTAATTAAAAAAAAAAAGATCATTAATCTTATGTCTCCTCCTATAGCTCCTATAGCTATAGAAACCTACTGATACAACAAAACATTTTTTGAAAGTGCCTGGGGACTCTTGATCATGTCACTGTTCAACTTGTCTCAAAAGAAACTCGTAACAAAACTAACTAAGAACCTCCTGTCCTGCCTCCCACAGGTTCCCTGCTGCCCCACAGCTCCTTACTAAGCTAGTTACCGGCCCAATGGCATGTGGCGCAGTTATGGTGCCTACCACCATGTTCATGGGGCAGGTAGTGACTGCGTTTGCCCCGCAGCAGGGCCAGGCTCAAACAATCAGCATCGCCCAGCAGCCATCTGCGCAGACGCCGGAGCAGCAGGCTCAAACGCAGTCACAGACAGCTACAGGAACGGCCCAACAACAAGGACAGGCCCAGGCTCAGCTTGCCCAGCAGCAAACACAATTCCTACAGGTACCACAACATTCTCACAATTTCTGTTTCCTACTGACTTGAATAGAAAATGGATGGATAGGGTGGCTTTTATTTTTATTTATTTAATTTTTTGTGTGTGTGAATAATGACCTAAACCTCTCTCTCTTACACACAAAAATTTTCATTTTCTTATAATATACACTTATTTTTACCTTGTTTGTTCAAAGACTCCCAAACGATTAATTTTTCCAAACCTCTTTGGTCGTTGGTTGATTTCATTTACAGCAGTGTTTATGAGCTTTTAAGGCTTCAAAAGCAGCACCTAGTGGCAAAGAATGATGTGAAAAGACCAACAAGACCGTCAACACCGTTAAAAACATCTCGTTACAATGATTCAGAGCCGACTCTTTCTTTTGAGAGGCAATAACTTTATATGTTTTCATTCACTTTGAGCTGTTACACATGCAAAAATCCATAATAGGGGCACTTTAACTTTATCAGATAATTGTAGAATATTGATTATGTTGATTATTGGCCATAACATGAAACTAATTATTATTTTATTGGTATCAACCTAGTATCACTGCATTCCTACCATATATGTGACCTTGGACCACAAAACCAGTCATAAGTCTAAAACAGATAAAGATAATCTGAATAAATAAGCTTTCCATTGATGTATAGTTTGTTTTGATACAACAATATGTGGCTGAGATACAGCCATTTGAATATCTGAAATCTGAGGGTGCAAAAAAATCAATATAAATCGCCTTTAAAGTTGTTCAAATTAAGTTGTTAGCAATGCATATTACTAATCAAATATTAAGCTTTAATATATTCATGGTAGGACATTTACAAAATATCTTCATGGAACATGATCTTTACTTAATATCCTACTATTTTTGACATAAAAGCAAAATCAATCATTTTGACCCATACAATGTATTTTTGACTATTGCTCCAAATATACCCCGTCTACTAAAGATGGTCCAGGGTCACATATAATAACATTTGATTCTTCCTCCCACAGGCCCCTCGGCTTTTACATGGCAACCAATCTGCCCAGCTGATCCTTCAAGCAGCGTTTCCCCTGCAGCAGCAAGGCACCTTTGCAGCCACCACACAACAACAGCAGCAACAACTGCAACAGCAGCAGCAACAACTTCAGCAGCAACAACAACAGCAGCAACAACAGCTGCAGCAGCAACATCAACAACAACAACAACAGCTGCAGCATCAACATCAACAACAGCAGCAGCAGCTGCAGCAGCAACTGGCAGCTCATCGCTCAGACAGCATGACGGATCGGTCCAAAGCGCCACCTCAGTAGCTGACCGCACGTCAGGGACACAGCCCTGTCTCCACTGAGCAGTCCTGCAGGCTGAGGGGCTTCTGAGGGGGATGTTTGGAGCTAAAGAAAAAGCAGTATTTTCTACTGTACCCTCTCAGATACCCTTCCACTGCTTATAGGTAAAGGGCCAGACCTAAACGGGTGTGGCGTTTTCACCCCGTGCCCTCTCCGACCTATAGGTAGTTGATCATTGGCTGCTTGCACTGAATTCTGGGAGAGGTCCGACCACGAACGTCGAACTTTCTGCTGGCTGGTGAGGAAACAGTGGCGTCTGGTTTTCCACAAACTGTCTCCACCACAATAACCGCATCCCCTTTGTCTCGTATGCCCAGTGTGTGCCGTCATCCCTCTTTCACAGGTTTTATTTATGCAGAACGAGCCGCAGCGAAGGCTTCAAGACTTGAAGTCACGCAGGACAAACGGCGTCTTTCTTTTGGCCTCTCTTCCTCTTTCCTCCTCATTTTACTTGTCGCAAGTAATTATGGGTCAGAAAATATTTTTAAGAATGTCACGTGGATTCAACTTTTATTGTACAGTTCACCTGTAAAATAATGTGTAAATATATGGACAAAAGGAAAGAGAAACTAATATTTTATATGATGCATGAGACGAAAAGCGTAGTCTGTTATTTGTAGCTTTGAATATACTTTTTTTTCTAATATTCAAAGGAAAAAAGCTAAACTTAATACACATAATGGCTGATCTCTTCAGACTTCCTTTTTCCAGTGGGATGGGCTTGAGTGTGTGTATGTGCTTGCGCACATGTGTTCGTATGTGTTTGTATGTGTCTGCCAATGCTGGATCCACAGATCGTGTCACAGTTTGTTTAAAACGGCCTTCATGTTTTAGTAAAACTGTTAAAGGAACAGGCAATCTTTAGATGTTTTGCATCGTATTATACACCTTAGTAATTGCAAAAATATAGATATATTTCAGAGAGATGTTTTACGTATGTAAATAGTTTAAAGAGAAGGCTTCAGATTTAGTATATCATGCGATTAGCAAATAAAAAATGTAGGAAATGGCGCTTCGACTGTTTAGCGCGGAATCATTGCGGCTGGCTTCGGCCTCGCGACATTCGCTATTATGTACCGTTGATAGCTACAAACTCTGCCAAACTGGAACTGATGCTTAAAACAGCAGGGTTATGATGAGGAAAAATAGAATTGCATAGTGTGTACGATCCTAAAGGATACAGGTAAATTAGCTTAAGGCTAAGCCATAGCTTCCTCTAGTTTTACAATGGTTTACATGGTTGTTTACACTGTTATACAGAGTTTTAGGTATGATTCATTAAATAGGTTTGAGTAACCAGAAATATTTTACACAACCAAACCTGTTTATCATCTAGAGATAGTCAATTATCACACATTTGCACAGCTTTAATGCAGGAATACTTTCACTTGCCTTTACTTGGGTCACATTTCAATGATAGCAACTTGACTTTGCAACCTTCTTCCACTCAGCTCTGGAGAAGCAGGAATGTATCGGTTCACTAGTACCTCTGTAACGCTGACAGTCACTAGCAACTTTTAGCTCTTTGTCCAAAGCACAAAAAACAAACCTAACATCGACAATCTGATCCTGTTTATTGGCCTCTGTAGTGCTACAATTACTGCAGTTGATTAATTTGATATTGAAACTGTGTCTTCAGGATCTTGAGATTTATATTTACGCTTGACAAGACAGTAATTGCCAGAATTAAAGCTTCCCCAAAGTTGCCCGATGAGACGTTGTTAGTAGTTAACCATCATGAATGTTCAAAAGTAAAAAATGTATGTTTTCCTCTAATATAAATCTATATGTGATGGATGGAACCCTTTTGTCCTTATAAAGAAATCTTAAACACTATTTTTTTTAAATTATTATTATAAAAGGCTGAGAGTCACTTTTATCAACAGGTAGCACTTATGGATGACCTTTTTTGTATTGTTTGTATTGGTCTTGTTTGACAAGGCCGTGTTATTATTTTAATTATTATTCTACTCTCCAGAAGTTAGCGCACTAATGAGCAATATTGCCTCTTCAGGTTAGTACAAGTAGAAAGGTGTAGTTCATTCCAATATTTTCAATATCAGACCTCACTATGCCAGTCTGAATGTTTGGTTTGTGCGGGATGTTAAAGCCAACCACCACAGTGCTGGTCCAATCACAGTTCATGTTGCAGTACCCACTCAATAGCAGAATAACTCATGTGATCTATGATAATGCAGTATGATAACATAATCTAACTCATCCTATTGTTCTTCTACCCTTCAGGCAGTCTTACAGCATATGATGGTCATTATTGTGTTGGTTTTTGTGGTCATGTAAAAGTAACGGATAGCTGTACATTTCAATACTACAGGAATTTTATGACGGCACGGCTGGAATGAGCAAGGCGAGATTATTGATGGAATGTAAAACTGTCACATAGCTTTATAGTAACATATAAAGAATATTTTAAAGAGGAATATATTGAAAATTAGTTGTTCTTATTTTTCTACGGCAAGGTCAGAACAGAGAATTTATGCAGATAGACTATAGTTGATGTATAAAACAGCTGTTATACACCTTTTGCTAGGAAAGGGAACAGAAAATTAAGCTTACTCCATATTGTAACCTCAAATGAAGGATCTAAACAAACTGTGACACACTGGAGGACCAGTTGAACTTTCTCCCTACAATGCAGTTGGATTAGGAAGTGGTTATTTTAAGGGTTTTACCTGAATAAGAGAGGTCTTTGATGTTTGCTACAGACTCCTGCTTATGTTATTGAGGGGTACTTGAAGGTAATAATTTTTTTTTAAGAGATTTTGCTTAAGTATAGAACACCTGTACAAATTCAGGCTGATGCATAGTGCAACCTCTGGCACCGGCATCAGATGTGAGTTGTTGGTGCGTGATGATGTTTTAGAGTACAAGGGGTTGTTTTTCTGTTTTCTGCACTGATTTGTATTATGTCAGCCCCGTAATAACAGAAATACTACAGCTTCCTCAGGTTGGTTCAGAATAATAATAAACACTCATCAATCATGCCCCTCCTTTATCTTCCTCACTCGATCTTGTGATAGTGACCTCTTCAATAACACATTCTTCTGCATTCACACACAAGAAACAGGACGATACAAAATGGTTGCCCTCTATATGTACCTCTGAATTGTCTGTGGTGCTCGATGCAACTCCATGTCAACTGGCGTTTTAACCCAAAGAGCTCTGAGAAAACATGGGAGAACATGGTGAAATCCTGTTGAATTAGTTTTTTTTTTTAAATATTAAAAACGCCCAGTGGAAAAGGGGGTGGTGAACCATGTTAAATGTTCTGTAGTTCTGATGTACGCACTAGAAGTTCTGAATGTCTATCAGTGTTCTCTTGCTATCATTAATCTTTGTATGTGTGATGTTCTTTGCAGAGCACTTGTGTTTGGCTCATGAAATTTATCTGATCAGTACACATTAATATGGAGGAAAAATAGCTAATTATTTAACTTTTAGGTTTAAACTCTCACCATTTGTTAGGTTTTGTCAAATTTTAATGCTCCATCAGAGGCTACCAGAACTCAAAATTAAATCTGTAAAAAACGTGTGCTGTATTGGGTTCATTTTGTGAGCCAGGCCATTCTTACATTTAACAAAGAAATAATGGAACATTTTTAAACAAACAGTGCCGTTTACTCCCCTTATTCAATTTTGAAAATAAAATTATTTAAAATATATATATATATATATATATATATACATACACATTGTCGTGACTGTTTTATTTTTTATTTTTTGTTGTAATTGTTTTCCGCTAAAAATAAATTTTTAATAAATTAGATTTGTTGTTTGGTAGAAGGGATTTTTTCAGCTGAGTCAATTAATAATTCACTCAACCAATTAAAACCAATTCCGGTCGGTGTTTGTTTATCGGTGTGGTAAATGCTGTCAGCTACAAACGCAGGTAATTATGAGTAATGAAGTTGGTCTCAGGTTATTCTGCTGTATGTGTTTCCCATACATTTATTTATTTGTGGCCACAATATCAAAACTGACCGATTTTCTCGTGCTTTAAGCACCTCCTGCTGGCAGAGAATGAGTTTAATAAATCCGTCTGATTTACACAGCAAACATATTTTGCTTATCAAAAAATAAAATAATAATAATAATAATAAACTACTCTAGAAGGACTTAGCTGTTGTCATTGATTCTATTGGGATGTCTACCGAAAGTAACGTTTATGTTGTCGTCGTTGAAACCGTCTTTTAGACACAGCAGTAACTGCCACACAATATGAACTTAAACAATGACATTTTAGAGTTATATTTGCAGAAAACACACATTATCATGCAAAATAATAAGCCTAATTAGGGATCATAAACATTCATTTACAAAAGTTTTGATTACTGTATACAGTATATTCACAATTTGAGAAAATGAATAAGTATCAACCAGAAAATGAAAGAAGTACCATGTTTCCATTTGAACAATCTAATCACCACCAGTGCTAATAATAATTAATATAATATAATAACTAAGAAATGTCTGTAATTCATCACACAGGCCTACAATAGTTTTCAAACTCAAAAAAATATGAACCAGAATCTCCGAATTTAATAAATATACATATTTAGAATGCCACATAAAATGTATAATACATCAAAGACAAGTGGTATTAACTTTTATATATATATATATATATAGCACAAGCACACATTTTAATTAGGTGAGGTTTCAAAATACGAAGCAATATGAGTTTAATTCAAAAAGGCGGCAAAATTTTACACGTTCTGTCAAAATCTGTGGAAGGTGTATTCAGCTACACCTGTAGTTATCCTAGAACACTTTATGAATTTGATAGCTGCAAAAATTTACCTTCATACTAGTTGTTTACAAATTATTTGAAAAAAAGTCCCATGGTCTTTTTTTTTTACAAATACCAGTTGGTTTGATTCTTTGCATCTAATGCAGTGTGTGAATCAAGGCCTCAAACGTTTTAGGATACTGTACTGTTAATATCTTTGAAAAATGTGCTTCATACCATTGTAAGGCCCTATGTAGAACCACCTGCTCCTTGATTTCATATTGGTTTCGCATTGTGAAAAAATAACCACATCTGACAGACTGAGACTGACCTTTTTATTCAATATTTACAGTATTACATTTTTGCAGTTCTTCTACAATAGTTCAGTCAGCACACTCTCCAAAGTTAGCCCCTGTCAAATATTGACAAAGTCACCCTGAATACGTAAAAAAAAAAAAAAAGACCAAATATTCTTCTCAATGAAACCAATCAACCATGACAAAATATCAGTACCTGTGCTTCATAGTAGAATAAATAAAAATCACTCAAAAGAAAAGGGCAGACTTAAGAAATTATACTCTTCCTTCACAAGGAGACAGCAATGTATGCAGTGTGCTTCTTTTAGTGGAGACTGTGAAAGCATTGCTGTCCCTAACACTTTATGACCAGTGACGCAGAAGCACAATTGCATTTATGAGTACACAACGATGACCAATAAATACTGTGACTGGGTTTAAAGGCCACAAGTGATGTAGTGATCAGATCTCACAGAATTCCATACATTTAAAGCCTTTGGTAATATGGTATGAAATAAGGACAAACCATCAACAGGCAGTTTAGATACCAGGCAGTTCCTATAGCATTATTCAGCAATCAATTCAGTACTATAGTTTGCTATTGATGAAGCAATTGTGTCTGTTATATTGCTGAGGCTCTTACCCACTAAATACTCCTGAGATGTGAGTAGATTTAGTGTTGTGCAAAGAGTGAGTGATAGTGCTTGATCTGGTTTTAGTTTGAGAGCTGTTGTAGTTAGTTTGAACTTGAATAAAGTAGACTGGCCAGTATTTGCCCATAGCACACTACTCAAACAGAGGCAAAACAATGTACACATAAGATTTGTGATTTGTTATTTAAAACTATGTGCCAGACAAACGTCTGGCAAGTTCAAGTAAACTGTTTGGAGGCATAAAGGAGAAGTATAATGATCACCTAAAAACAGAACGGTGTCTGTCTGAAAGCAAAGAAAGACAAAAACAAAGAGGGATTAAGCAAAAAAAAAAAAAAAAACCCCGGAAATGCTCATTAAGACATGAGCAGTAAATTGTTTTTCATTCATTCAGTCACACAAAAGAGATTCACTCAAACACATAAGCCATCTGCAGTCTCTCTCTCTTTTTCACTTGTTCTGGGTTGTATATACACAAAATGAAACCAAGTTCTTCCATCAGAATCCAGAATCGGGCTTGATAAAGAGGGCAGAGAAGGCAAAGGCGAGGAAAACGATTCCACCAATGATTGTGACTGTAGAGATAACAACAGGAAGTATCAGCAAATAAAACTGGATATAGGTCAGTGCTTATGCAAAATGACAGAACATGATGTGCTGTACAAAATGACTCAGCCTTACCAGTTCTTACGGAGATTTTCTGAGCCACCATCCTTCCGCCGACAACAGCCAGGCCTGTGCACAGACAGTGTCCCAGTGTACCCCCAACTGCTACTCCAAATGGATCCTGCAGCACAAAACCAGGCAGTTATTCACAGTTAGCAACATTAAAATCATTTGATTGCTGCTAATATTGAGCTATATAAAGGGCTGGAATATGGATATAATATTAAATATTTAATGTAGAAATATTTAAAATGTTAATTAAGTGATGAAGTATGTTTAATTAAAGTTAATAACTTATAAAATAGAATATAAAATAAAAGAAATGGAATTAAGAATAAAATGTATTTAAATATATAATATAATATATCCAGGCCATTTTTATGCATTGCAAAATAAGTTCATGGGCATTAAGAACATTCAATATGTTAAAACATTACAAGAAAATTTTACTAGAAATTTATTTTAAAATTAATTAATAAATTTTTTTAAAAAAGGAAAAATAATGTTGAATGGATTTATGAATATTTAAATTGGAAAAAACAGCTAAATTTAATTTCTTATTAAACATAATTCAGAATTTATTTATTTATGATTTAATGCCATGCCAGCAATAAAATAAATACATAATAAATAAAATAATGACAACAAATAAATAAATACATCTCTCATCCAGGTAAACAATTTTAATGGTAAAAACAAAAATAATAATTTAGAATAAAAGTGTAATTTTGGATGCTGTGTGCATACCTCTCTTGCAGCCAGCACAATAGTGGCAAGCTGAGAGCGGTCGCCCCACTCTGCGAGGAAGGTGAGGGTGAGTGCCTGAATGAATATTGGTGAAATCACGCTGTGACATCTTCTTTGAGGTAACATGTTTGCTGCTGTCCCCGTTTCCACGTCAGGTCCACCATTGGCTAGCTTATAGCGCTGAAGCTACGAGAGGAGAGGGGATGAGTCGATTAAGATTTAACGCTTAAAGGAATAGTTCACCCAAAAATGAAAATTCTGTCATCATTTACTCACTCTTGAGTAGTTCCAAATCCATGGATTTCTTTGTTCTGCCGAACACAAAGGAAAATATTTTGAAGGAAGTTTGTAATCAGGCTGTTCTGGGTCACCATTAGGGCCTTTCGCACTACAGGAACTATTTTGTAGTACCCAAACTAATTGTGGAACTACCCACTTTTTGGCGTGTTCCCACCACAGGAACTAGGAACGATTTTAGTTTAGGTACATTAGCTCCTACTTCAGAGTAGGGTCTAAAATCAGTGTTGTAAGTGTAAGCTGATTGGCTAAATGCATACGAAAACGCCCTCACCCACCATGATTTAAACATTGCATCAACTTATTTCTTTTATAAAGGACATTTACCTGAAGACTTAGTCTACGGCGTTTTCTGCTTCTATCAGCCTCAAAGACATGTAACACTGCCAGTTGACTTTCCGTTCTTTTAATTGTTTGACATACGTCGGCATTCCATGTCCATTATTATGAAACCCGCGAGACAACAAAAAAACAGCTTCGATCACAACATCTTCCATCCTCCTGTTGGTAACATTGTTATTCTTTGTTTTTTCTTGTTGAACGTCGCACACAACCCTTGGTACTGGGAAATAGTTAGTGCAAAATCTTTTAGTTCTGGAACTAAAGCAGTGCGAAAGGCACCATTTACTTCCACAGTGGTTTTTTTCCTACTATGGAAGTCAATGGTGACCAAAAGTGCCTGGTTACAAACTTTTCTTTCTTTGTGTTCATACGGGTTTGGAACTACTTGAGGGTGAGTAAATGATGATGGAATTTTCATTTTCCTTTAACCTGTGAACAAACACACTTGAACTACAAAGCTTTTTACCTCTTCATCCTTTTTCTTTATCTCAGCCTGGACCTCCTCCAGCTCCTCTTGCCCTTCATCAGAACTCATCCTCAGTCCCTCCCTCAGCATCCTCACACCAAATATTGCAAACAGTGCTGTTGATATGTAGTAGGTGTAGATCCGTGGGATAATGGTGGTGGCATAACCAAACAGGACTAATGAGAAGACAGACAGGAAAATAGGTCATTCGTGTATTCAGAGGGTTTTATAAATAACACATGGTAGGTAATCACTCTCTGTTAATGCATTAGATTTTAAGTACATATGAAGAAAAACTCAGTAGCCTAATTGCCGAATTATAATCCTAATAGTTATACCAGACAGTGGTAAAGAGAGAAAAAGGTTTTTAGACCAGTACAGCATGATGATGTCGTTTTAGACAGATGCAAATTTTCTTCAAAATTTGCATTATGAATTATATCCTGTAAATAATAGACATTCACTGTATGTATTGTAGATTAGAGCTAGATGATAAAGATATGATAGACAATATTAGGAGAATTTAAAAAAAAAGATTAAAGATTAAATCAAATTTAGGAGGACATAAAAACGCTGGAGAAAAAAAAAATGACAAAGATCATGACAATTTCTATCCTTTAACATTAAAATCAAACCAAAAACTGTCAGAATGGGTAAACTGATTGGATGTAAAATCTTGATTTTATGTAAAACTAGCTTCTTTTAATGCTAGGTTGATTTTATATCAGATAATAGTTTATTAAACATAATACTTAAAAATATTACAGATTATCAATGACTAAAAGTCATGTGACACCAAAAGTATAATAAATTGGTGAAAAGTGGAAGATAGCATATCAACCTCTGAACATTTGAACAAATTACCTGACAGACACGTCATGAGTCCCAGAGCCAACATGGCGCCCGCCAAAACAGTGAGGCGATTGTAACGCATAGCCATGATGGCTGCGATGAAGAACGTCTTGTCTCCCAGTTCAGAGACAATGATGACTGAGAGGGCTGCCACAAAGGCATGAATAAAGCCCAGGTTTCCCTTATTGGGTTCATTGACAGACACTGCAGGACCAGGGGCTTGACCAGTGGTTACCTTCTGCAGCTGGACAGAAAGGATGATTCAGATGTCAGATCAATTAATAGTAACAGTTCTACAATTCTTAACAAGTAGCAAATTTATTCAAAATATGGAGCAAATATTTACAACATTTAGAGAGACAATTCAGCATTTTAATATTAGAATGGGTGTACTTTATTTATAAAGCAAGGATTTAAGTATGGAAAATATGGGGGTACAAAGCAGCAGTTCTTGAGATTGTCAACTACTGTAGTAGTACAACTGCTTATTCATTCAAACAATTTGCCTGAAGAAATATACTGAAGAGTTGGACATAGAAATGTAAAGAATTGAACAAGACGGTTAGGAACTTTCCACTTTTCCATCATTTTCTCAGATGCTTCAAGCAATTCTATAAATTCAATCCACCAAGTTAACTTTTCAAACTTTGTGAGCTGTGAATGAAAGTCAATTTACTATTTTAATTCAGATTGGTAGTTTTCACCCTTTCATAACTAAAATAAATGTCTAGCCTTATTGGGGCCCCTTGAAAGTTTGCTTAAGGCCCTGACTGAGATCAGCTTACCATGTCGAAACTTAAAAGCATCAACAAAACTACAAAAAAAAAACACTTACTAAAAATTGATGCACTTGAGTTTTTCATTTAATGTGCTCAATCCCTCAAATCAAAGCTTAATTTCAATGCCACATTGCATCTCTGACCAATAAAATGTCTTTCTTAATTCATCCTGCACCTCATGTTTGTGAAGGGTGGGCAAACTCCTAACATAAAAACATAAACAGCAGAATCTCCCTGACTATAAAAACTACATTCAGCCTAATAAGTGGACACTCTCTATTAGAGGGCGTGTAATCAAATTAGTTTCCCTTCAGTGCTATTAGCTTAATTACCTGGCTACTTCCAGCATAAGTCTTCTTTGACACATATCGAGGGGTGAGAACCAGAAAGGCTTTAAAAACTTTACATGAGGGCCAAAAAGAACATTTACTGTACTTTGATATGACTTCATGCACTGATTTTAATCGTTTATAACAAGAATTAGTACACTCATGGCTGACAGTATACTTTTGCCAGTAGAAAGAGCATCGAGAGATTTAATTTAACTTAAGATGTGTATGTAAATATGATACATGTGTCATACAAACCTCCGCTGGAATCTCCTCGTGAATGACTTTATTCTCTTCTTGAGTCGCTATAACTCCGGCTGAAAACAACACGACGTTCAGTAGAATAAGGAAGCATATAGAGCTTCCACCGCCATGCCGCTCGCCGGCCCGAAGAGGCATCTTAAGGGCTGGCTAAAACGGCTTCCGCTGTGATAATACTTTGCAAATTAAGCTAATAAAACCGTTAATTTATATACATCAACGTTTCGTCACTACAATCAGGCTAGCCCACCGTGGTCATCTTCTTCGCGGTGAGAAAGACTGATACCACGGCACACAGAAAACTATCAGTGGAAACCTGACCGCGATTGGTTAGATGGGAGATAGACGTGTACGGTAAAGGCGTACGTCACTAAAATTGAGGTAGACTATTGGTTGAAACGTCATTTCCAATGACGTATGAAGAACGCCTACAAGGTAGGTAGAGTTGCAACGCAAAAAGGAAATGAGATTAGAGCTGTTCAGCTCGAAGAAGCATTTACAGTCATGAGTTTGGCTTCGCGTATTTTCACATTTCGAAGATATAATTATTAGAAGCTCATCCTTCTCTTGTTAAACAATGCTAAACTGTAGATACAGGGGAAGTTAAATTGTAAAGCCAGTTCCTTTTTAAAGGTGCAGTTTGTAATATTTAGGAGGATCAATTGACAGAAATGCAATACAATATATGATACTATGTTTTCTGATGTGTACAAATACCTTACACAGTGAACCATGATGTTTTTATGAGCTAATATACAATAATATTTGCAATAACATATTGATTAATTGAATAATTAAGTAAATATAATTTACTAATAATCTCCACTGTCTCAGAGTATGACATAATCCTGTGAGGGCCACCGTAGCTTCTCTAAAGCATTGGTCTCAAACTCAATTCCTAGAGGGCCACAGCTCTACACAGTTTAGCTCCAACCCTAATCAAACACGCCTGATACAGGTAATATTGTGTGTATTTCCCTCCTTGCCCTGTTCCTTACACAGTTAGGGTTACCAGCTGTTACCATTTAAAAGAAGGACATTACGATTATCTATTTTTTTTTAGTTCATACTTTATTAATTTGATTCTTATTTCCATATAAAACAGCTTATCACATAAAGATCACAGGACAAAAGGAATAAAAGCTTTGCGTTGAGGTGGATAAGTCTTAAACTTGCTCCTGTAGTATTCGTGACAGAGCTGTGCAGCCAGGGCCTGGTTACAGAGTACATACAGTACCACCAGCCACCAAGTAAGAGAACTGCAGCCACAACAAACATTCATGGCAACATAAATCAGAAGCTCAGCCAGGTAATGCGGACAAGAGACCAGCTCAAACCAGCCCCCGCATGGCATCTTGTGGGCCAGAGTCTCTACTTTACCTAAATTGGATAGAGAGAATAGAGATTTAATATTTGCAATATAATTTTAAAGTAATAATTATACTTTTTTCCCCCCTAAAAATTAGTTAAAAATAACTTTTTTTAAGGAAAACAAAGGGGCTTCCTACCTGAGCTGTCAGTTCTCATTTTGGCCAGCAGTGAGAGGGACCGGTTCTGGAGGAGTGATGCCCAGATGAAAAGCAAAATCCCAATTACATGATGCCATGTGAGCTGATTAACAAGAGACCCTGGTATTGCAGAGAGAAAAAAAAAAACAGATAGGAAAATTCCAGCTACATTTGGGCTGATAAATACTGAAATATTTTTGGTTAAGTTAAAATGAATTAGATTTTGAGTTTTCAATTTGGAGGTGCATTTTAGTAAAAAAAATAATAATAATAAAAGGATCGGAACTAGGAAACTGTACTAACCTGAATGTGGCAAAGAGGAATTTATACACAGGACAGTTAGTCCAAGTAGAACGTAGTAACACAAACCAAATGAATACTGGACTACATGGATGACACCATTAGAAAATACACTGACAAACAGGCACTCCAATAGCCGTCTAAGGGAATGAACCCATAGGAGCACTTGTAAAAGCAGAACGGAGAGATGTAACTCTGAAAAGCACACAAGCATAGAATATTTACATTCTTTGTATGGTAAATGGTAAGTATATTTCAACAAATTTAAGCAGAAAAACATTAAAAATGTATTTTAAAAAATACAGGATCTCCATTACACAGTGCGTATACAGGTTTGGTTACTATATTATTGGTTTTGCTATAGTAACACACTAGAAAAAGAAAAAAGAAAGATGGAATAAGAGAAGAAAAACATTATTTGTAATTTTTAAGTACCCTTCCAAGCAGCTCTTGGTCTGCCGGTCAAAAACCAAAGCGCGTCAATTAACCAATCAGGTAGAGCCTCCTTCATGACGACAGAACGCAAGGAGAATAGTAGGAGGAGTCCGTTCCACATGACGGACACCGCATAGAAATGATAGAAACACCTAAAGACAACAACAGAGAAAATGTTTCCTGCCTTGACATGCTCAAACCATGATATCTGGGGACATAAAACTATATTTAATCCCCAATCACCTCTTTGATATGTCAAAAACGAACTGCCAGTTTGAGCGCTTGATGTGATCTTTAGTTTTTCCATATCGGATTAAATCCTGAAACACGTGTTCGAAGCTGTGAGGCAGTTTCAATGAAAACCTAACGAGACAAAGGGCTAGTAGAAAACACAGCGCTAACAAAAACCATATAATATCAACTATTGCTATAAGGTCTAACATCGCAGCAGCAGCATTATACTGTGGTCCGCTCGTGTAAAGATACCAAAGGAAACAAATACCGGATATTTTAGGTTCCGCTCATTCAGGGATTTGCTGATAGACACCACCGCTCTATGGTCAGGTAATGTGTCATGATAAAACCCACAAAGAAACATTTCCGCATGTCTCTTTATCTACAAAATCTTTTCAAAAGCTACAGCGATTAGTATCCATCAATATGAATGTTTAATTAAAACGAGCTTTTTTCTTGTAGATGGTACGAACGAGGTGAAACACCTATTACAACGCCACTGATAGTAAAAACATTATATGGTACCATATGTTTCTAAGCTATTTGTTGAAATGTCCAATCAAACCGTCAAAACCACCATTTGCAGATCTACCTATGAACACAAGAGGGCAGCAGACAAAATATAATTTGTCAGTACTCAGAAATTAATTCAGTTGGTTCATTGAACAGGTTTGGGGACGTTTTGCATTGACTCATTATAGTAAGTACACATATAGAAGAGAGTGGGGTAAATTGTTCCACATTTTACTGAATTTGTCTTCTAGGCAATGAGGAAATGAAGTAAAGACTAATAGTCTACTGTTAATATGTTACTACTATTAAACTAGAGGAAAGTGCTGTAGTATATATAGTAATACTGTAGCCTATGACAAGAGTGGTCCAGTTGCATAACTTTGCAATGGAAGAAAGTAGTTCTGCACTCGAGGAGTTTTTTTTAAATGCACCCTTTTAATCTTATTTATGCAACTAAGCCATCAAACTGTTATATGAAATCAAAATCACACTCACAGCTGTGCAGTATGGCTCTGTATCAGATTACCTACTGTACTTGGCCTGCGGCCTTGTGGATTTCAAAGTGTTTTTGGAGTTAATATTTCACTCATTATCTTTTACCATTAATGGGATTCTGATTTATAACAGGAAGTAACACAATAACCAGACGAGACAGAATGCGTTTGTCTGTTTGCTTGTACAGTTTGTCTGCCAATGCAAGGAAACCTCATTCCCCACTTGAGCCATTAACCATACCATATGCGTTCAGTCAATAAAAGATCGTGTGTGAAAGAGAGTAAACCAAAGCCTCTATAGTGTTTGACTCCAGGATGCCTCATAGAAAAGCCAGGCTTCCTATCTGAGGATATGTGCACTGCTTCCTGCCCCCTCCCGACTCTTCCTCACTGTCCATTGCTGGATCCTCATTAGCCTCCCTTCTGACACGCTTACTGTCACTCTTCTTCTCTTTCCATCCTTTTATCCCCCTGCTCATCCATCCACGCTGCTTCTCCACCCATTTCTCAATGACCTTCTTGCATCTTCCGCTTTGCATTCCCCAAACACTAACCCAATTTCTCAAAATATCTTGGATTTATTTTTCACTGTTTTCTCACACTGTATACATATATATATATATGGAAATTCATCCATCCATCCATCCATTCATTCGTCAAACCACTTGTCATGTGTGTGGTCATGGGATCATTCTAATTATTATAACTAAATAACATGATCATTTTTGCTGCATATGTTTATTTTGATTAATTTGAGAATAAAGTCAAAATGACCTTTTATTCACTCTGAGGTGGAAATGGGGTTTATTAAAGATACACTACTTAAGACAGTTTATTGTTTTAAAATGATGATTAAATCTTAAAATGTATATAAAAAGTTAACTTTAAGTAATTTAGAATAAGCAACTAATATTGAACATTGAACAGGCTCATTTGTTAACTGGTTCTCAGTTCTACAAAACATTTTAAACAAAACAATTCAACCATGATACTATGGCTTTCACAGACTTGACTTGATTCTAGACTAATATTAGTATATTGATATAATATTTTGAGTTGTGACCTTCAGAAGAACGTTTTAATTCTCTTAAATGACTTTCTTTTAATGCAAGTTGTTTGTTTATATGAGCTTTCAGAATTCTGCTTTTCCAAACCCATAAGTGCACATAAACATGGCAGGTATAGTATAATTGTGCATTTATATATTTCGAAGTGGCACTGCGGTTAGATTGTGTTGATCATATTGCTTTCCCACTCTATTGTCTGGTTGGCTGTAGTTCTTTTTCCATGGCTCTCCATGTGTTTTCTTTCCAATACCTAGTGCTGATGACAGAGCAGGAACTGGCACACCTTGGCCAGGCCCACTGGGATGTGCATTTAATTATTATATCTTGCTTAAAAATAACAATAAAGAAAAATATATATATTTTTACATTTTTGAGTCAGATCAGAATTTGAAACCTACAAAGAGATGTGTACTTCTGTGTACATTAGTTTGATTATTTAAAAAACTCTCAACCTGTCTTCCATTGGCTTTGGATTAACAAATATTCCACTCCAAACACAAAATTAAGCTCAGATAAACAAGTTTTGTGTTTGATTATGCTTATGTTCATAAGAAAAAACAGTATGTGACATGAGTAGTATATCTTAAGTCACAGTTTTCACAAAACAGTAGATAAAAAGGTTCCCAGATAACTTTCTACTATAGCAAGATTCTGAAGTATAGCATTTGATGGACAATTTACTTCGAGGCCACAGCAGATGAGCCACTAAGCCATAACAGTGAAACCGTGGCAGATGTAGTCATTTCATTCATCCTATGCATAAGCAAATATCCAACCAAATGTAGGACCTAGATGTGATTTCAAACACACTCCTATGTCTACAAGTTCAAACTACTAGAATAGGCCTAATGGCTTATATATAGCTTTCTTGTGATAGAATTACGTATTTTAATATCAAATAAATTGATCTATTCTGTCTAAAAATGTATCTGTCTAAATAGAACATCTTGTAATATTGCGTGAACTTATGGTATCATAATAAATTACCAACACAAAGAGGATCCTTTGAGGGCTTTTCCATGCCGGCTGTTAGCATGAGTCCAGAAGAAAGGAAGTGCTCTCTTTTTCCTGATCCCCTGTTCAGAGGGAAGTGTTTTAGGTGCTATGACCCCCAGCAGAAATGACCAGGACAGGAAACATGTGGTTGGAGACTCAAACTCTAACCCTTTCGATATGAGCTTTTGAAGACCCATAATGCATCAGTTTACATGTCCCTACCAACAGCAACCAAAAAGAGACTAAATGAGGATACCAAATTGTAAATTTAATTCAAAGTATAAAGCAAACAAAGAATGTCTCTGGTCTTCTAAGACAAGGTTAATTTCACACAAAACTTATGAAATTTATGAAATACTAAAGATGTAAATCTGTACCTATTTATCATTATCTATTTACTTAATGCTTTGCCTGCATCTTACTTTTAAAACTTACCTGCACAGGTAAACCATTTCTTGTATATTTTTCAATATTCAGCTTGCATACATATGCACAATATTTTACTGATGCTTATGTCACAAAGCAGTAGCATAATGGGGAAACGTAAAGTTGCAATAACATGTTTAGTCACTGTTCTTAAGATATTGTGTAACACTGTAAACAACCAAGCATTGACCCAAGGCCTGATATTGTCCATCACTTGTATACAAGGCCTTAGTGAATTGTTTGCTTAGAGATGTCCTGTGTCATACGGCTTACTGTTACACAACAAAAGATACACCATCCCCTTCCCAGTTTTATCCTTTGGACCCACCCATATCCCACTGGCAGCTTCTCTGGGACATTCTATCTCAGCTTGCTGGAAAAACAAGGGAGGTTACCATTACACCGCCAACCTCCTTGGGTTGGGGGGGGATACTATTAGTGACTGAAGTGCTGTAACACTTTACAGTGCAGGAAACATAGTCACCCAGATGGTTTACAGACAAAGGAATGGTTGAAGTGTCCTCCTCTGCAAAATTAAGCTTTTAGTGGTTTACAAACAAGCCATAATGTAGCATTTCTATCAGTAAGTTGTAAGAGATGTCCAAAAACACAAAAAAATTTAAAAGGGCTATGGGAAAAAAAAAAGGTAATAGTTTAACAGTAAGTTCCCGTATATGTTGGGGGAAAAAATGTAAAAACTAAAATCTAACCAGACATTTAATGTAATTTTAAAGTAAAATGCTTTTAATTGTACAGTTTTTACAAGTAAACCATCAAAAATTGTAAACTGTAAATGTGTTTACAGTTTTCTGTATTTTTTGCAGAATTTTTCTGGCAACCCCATGGCAATTTCTTTCCCTAAAAACTACAGATTTTGTTTTACAGTGTAGTTGAAGAGACAGTTTGATACATTTATAAATGTAATTGCTATTGAGATTTAAGTATTAGTTCATATACTTTCCTTTTGGTTGATATCTGTGAAAACATGTGTTTTAAAGGCATTTAAATAATTTCTGTTTTTAGTCTGGTAACCCCAATTGCCTTTGGCTCCTATAATTTTAAGACGTTAAAAAATATATATATACCGTCATGTGAAAAAGTTAGGACACCCTATTAACTTCCATGGGTTTCTCTATCAGGAGATAATAAAATAATAAAAAAAATATCTGGTCCTTGGAAAGTCTTAACATTTGGAAATGCGCAGGTCCTGTGGCTACAAAACAAGCCCAAAATCATCAGCCCTACACCACCATGAGTGACTTTTGGTATGAGGTGTTTGTGCTGATGTGCTCTTTAGGATTTCACTAAATGTGCTGCTGTGCATTCTGGCCAAATATCTCTACTTTAATCTCGTCTGTTGAAAGGACGTTTTTCTAGAAGACTTATGGTTTGTTCAGATGTAACTTTGCAAACCTAAACTGTGCTGCCATACTGTTTTTAGATAGAAGAAGCTTTCTTCTGGCAACCCTTTCAAACATGCCATACCTGTCCCAGTTTTTTCTAACTGTACTCTCATAAATTTTAGTATTAACATGTTAAATGAGGTCTGTAGAGCCCGCAGTGAAGTTCTTGGGTTGTCTGCCATTTCTCTGTGCATTACACAGTCTGATCTTTGGGTGAATTTGCTGGGACATCCATTCCTAGGAGGATTGGTGTCTGTTCTGAATAGGGATGGGTATCGCAAATATTACACAAACAAAACAAATGATTGTAAAACAAATAAATAAACACAACTATTTTCCTGTAAAAGGACAGTGGTTGCGGTTGGGGCATGCAGGTAGGCTGCAAGAGGACTAACAGTTGTTATCTGCAGCTTTAACCAAAAAAGTTGCAAAATGCAACTAAACAATCAGCTTTGGCTGATGTTTGTTTTATGAGAACACATTCATATAAATTAGTTAACTGTGTTTGGGATTAAAAGCAATAAAAGTTTTGAACCTCTTGCAATGTACACTAAATAAAGTGAATGTGTTTCATCACTACAAATAAATTTTTAGGTAAGCTCTGCTTTATATCTTAATTTTCCCTGTTTTCTATTATCTCTGCTTTATTTCTTAATAAGCATAGTTTATTATTATCCTCCTATTTGTAAATGCAGTACTGTAAAGGCATTTTTAGTGTTTATAATTTATTTAGGCTACTGCAGAAAAAAATACTCTAGATATTTATTTTTAATGTAACCAAAATGTTTGTTTATTAAATTATTAACATTATTATAACATTATGAGACCTTATGTGATGTTTATGTGGTTATTTTGGAAGACTACTAGCATAAGTGATTATAAATGTTTTCTTATGCAACATTTTTATTTTAAGACGTGCATGGAAGCCGTTCTTCTGTCAAATGCAGTTTAATAAGTAAAAACGATTCAGTGTCTGCGGTCAGATGAGATGTTGATAGGTTTATTGTCAGTGACATTATTCTATTGTTATTTTTGTAACTGGTTATGAAATAAAAAGTCTCTCGTCTCAGAAAAATTTGTATTTTTTTCTGCAGCACCATAGCAGAACCGTTAACGTCAAAGCTTATCGATACTTCGGCCTTTTATAATTTAGCACCGGTACCAATTAAGTACCAAGTTTCTGTACCCATCCCTGGTTCTGAATGTCTTTCACTCGTGAATAATCTACCTCACTGTAGAATGATGGACTTCAAATTGTTTGGAAATGGCCGTGTTTCCCTTCCCAGATAGATGGCAGCAACAATTGCATTTTTTAGATCATTGCATTTTCCTCTTTGGCACTGTGTTAACACACACCTGAAGGCTCCAGACCAGCAAACTGCCAAAACTTCTGCTAGGTGTTTGATTAGCAGAGCCTGACTGCTATTCACCCTCTTAATTCTTATGTTAACAGTAAGGGTGTCCTATTTTGTCACTCATGGCTTTTCCATTTTGACTTTATTTTTGTTAAACGAACAATGACACACTGCAATATGTCATGTGTTGTTGTTAATCTGAGGCTTTATTTTCCAAATTTTAAGACCTAGAAAAAAACCCAGTTCATTTTTATTATGTCCTGATAAAGAAAATCATGGAATTCAACAGGGTGTCCTAACTTTTTCACATGACTGTGTGTGTGTATATATATATATATATATTCTCGTTAAAAAGTTTTTGATTTTATAACCCCCACTGAGTGTTTTATGTTCTATAAAACTGTACGAATTCATTCAAAATCTCTAACTAATAAATACAATTATATTTTATCATAAGTTGAGTATGTAGGTTATAGCGGCAAAAACTTTTTTGTAGGTTTCTTTTTAGTTTTTAAATGCTCAACAAGGCTAATAAACAAAACAAAACAAAAAAGTTTGATAAAAAAAAAAAAAACATACAGTAGGCTAGATGTTTTTACCCACCCAATCAGAATTTGGTCATTTATCAAATTAATGCAATTTATTAAACAACCAATTATAAATTACTTATTTCACTATAGCTTTATATATTTATTGAAAAATGTTGAGATATTATACTTTTAATTAACTTTTAACTCTTAATGTAAACTATTAGTAAAACAAAAATCGGCCAACCCACTTAAACATTTCTGGCTTCGCCCCTGCTTTACACTTTAAGTACTTTCTTCAGACTTTATTCGAGAGGGTTAAAACCTTATTTTATGTGATCACCTTGTTTCACTCCGCTGTATTCAGAGCAGTTTGTTTAGTGGAAATTGTGCGTTTTGCACATCTTCAATTCTTGATTGAATTAGGTTCCTATCGTAATCGATCTCAGATAATGTGACTGTTCCGTTTAGTCCCGGAGGTCTATATTCTTCGACCTTCGACCTCTGGAGTCTGCAGCAGACGTTAAATGAACAGTAATGTCTTTGATTAGTAAGAGTGTTGCGCTCCTCCCTCGCCGTCCTCTCCATCAGCGCGCTTCAGTCACGCGTCGGTCAGTGAGCGCGCAACAGGTCCTCTCCAAGTGTCAAACCCAGAACTTGCGTTGTCTGTTCTTCATCCGTCTCTGCGAGGATAAGGATTTTAAAGAGACTAACTGTGTCGTATTATCGTGATGAGGAGTTAAGGAATTTCTGAATCTTGGTTTGATGTCGGGACGGTCCAGCGATACTGTCGGGCGATGGCAAAGACATCTCATGTGCTTTCTCTCGTCGACATCCTCTTTACCATCAACTTGGTTATAGGTATGACATAAGCATTTCTAAATATACAAAACACTCTGATTTTAAATAGCCCATACAAATGCTCACATCATTAGCCTACTTTTCTCATCATAATTGGCAACTTATTGTTAATGGGTAATTGATCGTACTGTAGAGTCGTGTTATTAGCTCTATGGATTATAAAAACCCTATTAAAATATTTTCTTGTGAACACTGTTCACCAGTTACTGATTTGAAACAACTGTAGTTATTGTTTTTCTCGTTTTTTAAGTGTTATTTCACGTGGTAAGCAGCCTATATTTATAGATGCAAACAAGATTATGATGAAATAGTTAAAAAAAACCTTTATACGATAAAATAATATTATGAGCATTTTGTTTTTAGGAATAAAAAGCAGGTTATTCATCGCGTTATAATTTTTTATAACAGCGTTCCCAGAAATAAATAGCCTAACATATGTATAGATTGCTATGGTCTTTTTTATTGTTGTTTTATGTTGCATTTATATATTTTTTTACTACACCTTTATCATTGCTTTATTGTCGTGCTTTTTCCCATGTTGTTTTTTATGCTCTGTCTTTATGTTACTATTAGTTGAACTCAGGATAGATAAGATATAAGTCCTCATGTAGCCTAATTTCACATATTGTAATCAATGTTATTGTCAGAACAGTCAGCGTATGATTTCATGAAATACAGTTAAATATTGTTGTTGTTGCTTTTTAGAGCTTTAGCAACCAGTGCTTAAATTTATAAACTTGAATTTACAAATGTGAAGTAAGACTAAGAGTCGGTATAAAATAGCAAAATGCATTTATTGTTTGATTTTGAATTTCATTCCAGTATTTATAATGCTGTAGGTAGCCTAATATATAACAACCGCATTAATCAATGGAAACTTTTCTTGCTTCAGTTCACCACTGCTTGAACTTATTCAAATGAAATGTACAGTTGGGGTCTAGTGAGTGACGTTTGCTTTCAGAACAGTTAAAAATAAGCCTCCTATTCTTTCTTTCCCTTATCTTGTAATTCCCTCAGTTCGCTCTTATTCTTCAGATACAATCAAGCCTTCATCACCATTGTTGTTTCAAATGCCTGGCAATTTAAATGTTAAAACAAACAGTTGAATAAGTTAGTCTCTATGGAGTGCGTGTGCTCTAACATGATTGTGTGTGCCCATAAGAGTGTGTGTGTTCCCAGAGCTAGTTCCTCTGGAGCAGGAATCCCACCTCAGGCTTTGGAGCACGGGGCCATTTAGCCCGGCCCCAGCCCATCTGCCCAGCCTTCCTGTTTTGACACATCCAGGTCTCAGTGCTGCTCTTGCAGTTCCAATGGAAAAATATCTCACGTTACGCTTTTCCATTCCACAATGCACTGTGCCATACTCTACACTTCTGTATCACTTATATCCACTGTAAATGGACAGACATTCATGATCCCATCACTCTTGTGCTTGACTGTGAATCCATGATCATTGAGCGTTTGTTTGAGCTGCTCATTCATTCCTTCATACCTTTTTCAAAGATAAATTGTTGTGGTTTGTTTATTGTCATACAGTAGATTTAACCTTATGGTTGACACACAGTCTCATTATGTATTTTACAAATGCATAAAAGAGAAAAGGGAACTGCTTTCAGATGAAGTTAAAGATGAAGTGAAGTATATGATTAAATTGAATTATTCTTATCTTAAAGTTAACCATATTAGGGTGCATGCTGTCCTTCCTTAAGTTTATTTGGTTTTGAGGTTATTGTAATTTATTACAGTGGTTTATTACGCTGAGCATGGCAGTCCTACTGTCTAGTGTTTATTTTTAATGTGAAATATTGTGATATGTTGTCTAGATTCCAATTTACGATGGATGCTGTGTGTCTTTCTTGGTTTAAGTTGCTTTAATTCAACAAGATAAAAAAGCAGGAATCTGGTACCATCTGTTTCTTTACTTTATTAGTTTATTTTATTTTTCTTCTAAAAACAAACAAAATGGTAACATTTTATGTTACAGGGACTATTACACTAAATATATTTACTATAGTAATAACAGTTAATTACGCATAATTAGTATAAGTGAAAGTAAAAGTTGAAACAACAAGTGTTTGCCAAAGTGATGTACAGGCACAGGAAAGACAGTATTACAAATAATATAACAAGCTAAGAAATATAATATTATAGAGTACCAAAATACTATAATAATATATATATGTGTGTGTGTGTGTGTTCATCGCATACTTCCTCTGTTATCCTTGAGGATAACCTCTTGACCTGTTCAAACTATATAACCTCTTCATTCTAATGGAACTGCCTCATTTTACTTTCCTTTTCAACCATAATAGCAGTAACTTCTGCCTAGTCCATAAATATAATAGCAGCTCTCACACCGTGTTGAACGCTAGACTATAAAAGTAGGTTTTTAAGCTAGACTTAAAAAATAAGTGTTTGAGCCTTTCTATTATGTAAAGGCAAGTTATTCCAAAGTCTAAGGCCCACCACTGCAAACACACAGTCACCCCTTCTTCAGCCTTACACGAGGGACAACTAACAATAAATGGTCAGCGGAGCGTATTAAGTCTGAGAGATATGTTGGTGCCAGACCATTTATTCATTTAAAAAATAAAATCTTAAAATTAATTCTAAAATGAACAAGGAGCTGAGAGGCTAAAAAAAGAGTAATATGTTCCAGCTTTCGTGTTCTCGTTAGCAAACGAGCAGCAGCATTCTGAATCATCTGCAGTCTGGTGAAGGAGGCCTGACTAATGCCTACATAAAGTCCATTACAGTAGTCAAGACGGGATGAAATAAAAATTTGTATTCTTTCAAAATCTTAATATGCATATATAGTATGCATAAATAAGCAACTAACCCTTAACCTAACCGTAACCCTAGTAAGAACAAGTAGTAAATTAATATTATCCAGTACTAACGAAAAAAACAAAAACAAGATCAAACAGACTTAAGTTATTTGCACCTGTAATAAATGGCACTTATGAAATTGATATAAAGGCAGAGTAAGTGTTGATCTAAAGTCCTTATTAAAATCATTTAGAGTATATTCATGCCAATATGAGCAGCGTTGCTTATTTAAAACCTTCTGGTGTATTTTTCTTGTAGCGATAGAGCTCAGGTTTGTGCCTGATCCTCCGACCTTAAACATCACTGAGAAGACTCTGAAAATCAATGCTTCAGATACACTGGAGATCACGTGCAGGTAAGCTTTGCTTCTGTAGAAGAGCAATTCTGTCTTCATTCATTTTCATTCAAAAGCTACAGTACTTTTTACAGTTTTTGTAAACTATAATTTTTTTGTAACCAAAGGGGACGTCAGATCCTAGAGTGGTCTACACCTCACAACCGAACCCGCTCTGAAACCCGGCTCACCACAACGGACTGTAGCGGCAATGGACTGTTTTGTAGCACTTTAACGCTCTCCAAAGCCATAGCCAATGAGACAGGAGAATACCGCTGCTTCTATAAAAACCTGCCTGTAGAGGATGGAAAGACTTCTATATCTGTGTATGTCTTCATTCAAGGTATGACAACATTCATGTGTCACACATAAGTTTTTAACAAACAGATGAACAAGTATTTCCTAACTTTCTCACCCGGTCTCCCAGTCTCTTTCAAAGAAAGTGGAAGCGAGAGAATTGGAATGTTACAAAAATGTGTTCATCGCATACTTCCTCTGTTATCCTTCAGGATAACCTCTTGACCTCTTCAAACTTTATAACCTCTTCATTCTGATGGAACTCATTTTACTTCCCTTTTCAACCATAATAGCAGTAACTTCTGCCTAGTCCAGACAGACAAGATGTAGGCAATATGTTTTTAGTAAGTGTGATTTAGGAAACTTACTTTATTCCATACCTATGAATCCTGACTGTCAAATGTGCATAACAATTTGTAAGTACTGGTATATTTATTGAACAGCTAAGTCAGATTATACATGATTTTGTCAACATTATCTTTTCTGTATGTGTTCATAAATATCATGTTGTTGGATAAATATATACAATACATGGTTATGCTTTTAGATTATCGTATGCCATTTGTCCGAATGGCTCAAGATTATGATGTGGTGTTCATTCGTGAGGGAGAACAGGTGGTCATTCCCTGTCTGGTATCTGTGGAGAACCTAGACGTCACACTGTACACAGTGAGTGTTTATACACACACATTTACTCCTACCTTACACTGGTAACCTGCAAATGTTACCTTCTATTTCTAAGGAGCTATTTCTGTTTAATCTGAACGTAAATTTTCGTTGGCATAATTTTTATGTGTTAAGGATAGTTTAGTGATTTTGAATAATATTTTTGATAAAAGTAAAACTAATTTTGCTGTTGTTATGATTTGTGAAAAAACTTTAAATGAGTTTTCTGTATTCTCAAATTGCACTACCATTCAAACGTTTTTTTGAATCTCAGTATAAATCTCTCTTGTTTATCCTCACAAGCGTCAAAGCATCATTAAAGAAAAAAAAACGCCTTGGTCTCGTTTTTTTTGGTTTGACGCGCCGCATGAAAAACTGTCCGACCAATGAGATTGCCGCTTTTGTCTGGAGCTGCTGAACCTACAGTACACGGCTTGGTGGCGCTCAAGCACAAAACAGTCTTGCAGAGCACATGAATTAAGTAGATGAAGAAGATGCACCTCGGCAAGATGCTGCTGGTCTCGTTGTTTTTTTCATCGCCGGAGCTGCTGCTTGAAATATCCATGTTTTTTTGCCAGTTAACAAAGAAGCGTGTGAATGGTTTTGACAAGCGCGTCTTCTGGCTCCATTCTTCTTCTATGTGACAAGCGAGTGTCAGAAGCATAAAAAGTTGCGCAGCACCACCTTGTGTACCGGGGTAGCAAAAAATGCTGACGATATTCATGCGCTATATTCGTCACGGTGTGTAAAGGGATATTTGTTAGAGGCTGCATTTATTTAAACAAAAATACAGCGAAAACAGAAATATTGTGAAATAATATTACAAATTGAATTACCAATTTTCTATTTGAATATAATTTAGGTTCACACAGCCTTTAAAACAAACAATAAACGCTGGTGTAGATGCTAATATCTTTATCTTTATAGTTATCTTTGAAGTAGGGATGTCAAACGATCAATCACATCCAAAATAAAAGTTTTTGTTTACATAATACATGTGTATACTAATACATGCATGTATATATTTATGTAAAATATATGTTTTTACATAAACGTATATATATATATATATATATATATATAAATGTATATACATGTAAATATTTTCAAAACATATACTGTGCATATATATGTGCATAATAAATTTACACAGTACATATGTATTATGTAAACAAAAACTTTTTTTTTGGTTGTGATTAATTGCTTTTAATCATTTGACAGCACTGCTTATCGTTCTTGGTGTGAACACACCTTTAGTGTCTTTAAAAAAATACTAATGGACATTATGTATACACCTTATCTGTTGACTACCAATCCATAATAAATATCACAGATGCAACTTTATTATTTTTTATAAATATTACTATACTAATAATACATTTATTTGTCAAGATCCCTGTGTTGTTTTATGATTTTCTGCAGGTGATGTGATGGGAACAGTGTGTTTATGTTGTTTGCCTTCAACAGAAGTATCCAGTAAAAGAACTGGCCACTGATGGGAAAGAGGTCATCTGGGATAGCAAAAGGGGCTTCATTCTGCCTAGTCATGTGGTCAGCTATGCAGGGGTTGTCTACTGCCAAACTACTATTCGTAATGAGACATATCAGTCATCACCCTACATTATGGCTGTCGTAGGTAAGCAAAAAAAGACAACAGTTTCATTTGCATGAAGTCGTGTGATTAAAAAAATATGATATGACCATGGTTTGTGCATCTGACTTTTTGCAAGCATGTCAGGAATGACAAAACTGTTTTTGAGGAGGCAAGATTGCATTTGTTGAGACTGTAGAACAGTGTGGTGTGAGATCAGCTGCTCTGGTCTCAGGAGAACAATGCTCCACCCGGCATCCTCCCTTACTCCCCTTCCCTCTTCCGCAGGATACAAGATCCATGACCTCACCCTGATTCCACCTCATGAGAGGCTAACGGTAGGGGAGAGGCTAGTGCTAAACTGCACCGCTCACACCGAACTCAATGTGGGAATCGACTTTCAGTGGACCTTCCCTCATGAGAAGGTCAGTAACTTGTTTGGCACAGAAAAAAAAAACTGGATCAGCCCCTGGAGTATTTTTTTTTTACTTGTCTCCTTCCTGTTGTCTACATAAGTTTGCAATGTCCGGTGATGAAAAGCAGACAGAAACAGTCTAAACAAAAGCTGTCTGTTACGTCTTTATTTGATAGCAGGTGTGTGACAGCTTGCCTCTGTTGATGTATGAAACATAAATGGTAACAAATAACTAGAACTTCACCTGTATAAATATTATTACAATGTAAAATACCTGTTTTCATATATTTTACAATTTATAATTTATTCCTGGTGGCACAATGTAATTTTCAGTAGCCATTACTCCAGTCGTCAGAGTCACATGATCCTTCAGAAATCATTTTATGCTGATTTGCAGCTTAAGAAACATTTATTATTAATATAATCAATTTTGATAACAGTTGTGCTATTTAATATTTGTGTAAAAAATAAACATTATTTCTGGATTTTTGTAATTGTAAAATAACAGCATTTATTTGAATTTTTTGTACGGAATATATATATGTATATTTATTTATAATATTATATATATATATATATATTTTTTTTTCTTCTAATTTTTCTGTGTTACCTTACATTACGTAACGCACGCCCAGAACATTCCTTTCAAATGTATCATCAGCTAATCTTTTCTGTGACTTTTTTGTTTTAATTGAGACACTGAAATCATAATTTAAGATTCTGTTCGATTCAATTCAGCCCAGTCCAGCTCAGTTTGGTTGGATTGCAATTCCATAAATAACATCATGCATTTCACTGGCTGATTTCTGATCTCTCATCCTACAGAGAGGCGTCAACAGCTCAATACCAAGGACACGCTATGAGACCAAGGCCTATAAGAAGAAGCTGTGGAACTCCTTAGAACTGTCCAATACTCTCACTGTAGAAAATGTAACTGTAAATGACACAGGAGAGTACATCTGCACAGCTTCTAGCGGTCAGATGCAGAAGATTGCCCGGGCAGCCCTCATCGTCTATGGTATGTGCTTTTAGAAAAACCAACATAAAGGGATAGTTCACCCAAAAATGAAAATTCTGTCATTAATTACTAACCCTCATGTTGTTCCAAACCCATAAGACCTTTGTTCATCTTCAGAACACAAATTAAGATATTTTTGATGAAATTCAAGAGATTTCTGACACTACATAGACAGTGAGAAAACTAGAGAAATAGAGTAATAGTTATTACATCTTTAAAATAGTCCAAGTGACATCGGTGGTTCAACCGTAATATTATTATTAAGTAATATTATGAAGCTACAAAAATGCTTTTTGTGTAAGATTCAATGACTTCTCTTCTGGGATAGTCCGCCATCCTTCATAAGAGTAAACAAAAGAGAGCATTATACAACTGAAAGCATCTATATTTCAGTGCTGCTGGCACACCTTAGCTAGCATAAAGACCATATGATTTACAATACAAATAATGCAATAATGCATAAAACAATGCTTTAATACATTATGCTAATGTATTAATTGATATTTCAGAGAAACCATTTATAGCGCTCAGTGATCAGATGTTGCAGACTGTGGAGGCAACGGCTGGCCAGGGGGAAGCAAAAATCCTGGTTAAATATTATGCATATCCAGAGCCCTTAGTCAAGTGGTAAGTGATTATTAGGTTATATTATATAATATAATACCATATTAAATTATATTATATTAAATATTATTTAAAGTTCCTATAAAGAATAGATTAGGATGTTGTACATGCCAGGCTGAACTTTTCATTCTTGTCCATCTAGGTATAAGAATGATCAGATAGTGGGGAAGGATGAGTACAGGATGAAGCCCAAGACAGGATCTCTTACTATATATGGGGTTACAGAGAAGGATGCTGGGAATTACACTGTTGTCATGACAAATAAGATTACCAAAGAGGAGCAGAGAAGAACATTTCAACTGTTGGTTAATGGTAGTGAATCTTCTCTTCTCTTCTCTTCTCTTCTCTTCTCTTCTCTTCTCTTCTCTTCTCTTCTCCTGTTAACTTTTGCGTTTATATGTACAGTTCACCCTAAGATCTTTGAGAAGGAAGTGCCGTTGGATCGAGATGTTCACGTGTATGGCAGTAGCCCTACACTCAGATGCACAGCTAGTGGAGGGTCCAGCCCTGTCACAATACAATGGCAGTGGATGCCCAGAGAGGATTGCCCAGTCAGATTTCTGTAAGTCTTATGTCACGTGATTTGATGCATTGTACTTGTTTTGCTTCAAATGTAACCTGTGTAATACAGTCAAGAACGTGGACTGTTAAAAGCAGAAACTTAATGTCAGATACATTTTTCATTCAAGCACATTTATTAAAGATATTAAAAAGTATAGCTTTATTACTTATTTTCTTTTTAATTATATTGTGATATATTATGAGAAAATCTTCTCTCTTTTCTATATGTTTATATATCAGTTCTGCAATTATATTACTGTAGAGTAAATATTGCTCTTGCATGACAAATTGTTCATGATATTACTCATTTGTACATTCATCCAGAAGAAATGTAATGCAAGTGTTAAAACGCATATATCACAACAAAAACAGAATTTATTCTTGACCTCACCAGCAGCTTGCTGTTAGGAGAGAGCAGAAACCAAAAAAAAACTGCATTTGCCTGTAGCAAAACCTGTCAAAATCATGCTCCCTAAATGGCAACGTTTAAAAAGATAACTAATAATTTAATATTTTTCCTGTATTTGTGTGGGGAAGCCAGTTGCTGTGATGTTTAAGTGGATGATAATATCATCAGTCATTGTTTTGCTGACAAAATATGCATGGAATGAGAATGTTTATATGTCTTTGTTTTACTCAGTGCTCAGGCATTTTTATTCCAAGAGAAGATGTATCAGAACTGTGCAAGCATATTTGTTCTTGGTGTTCAAGTGTGTTTCTCAGTGCTATTCATTAGCATGTTGTGCTCTAAATGGGCATTCATCCTGAAACGACTGTTGTGATTGGGCAGCCACTATGACTGCTTTGAGAGAGAGCTCTGCTATACTAAGAAATTACCTCCTGTGAGTTTTAGTTGAATTGTGACTTTGACTGGCAGCCTGCATTCACAGAACATCACTTCCAAGGATGTTGTGATCATGTAATGAGCATTTAGGGCCAGGCATCACGCGAGCCTTATCTTCAGATTGCACCCTCACCTACTTCCGTAGGCCTCATCACAACTTCCTGTTGTTCTAAAAGCAGACGCATTCAAATCCAGTGTCCTTGATCAAACATAAAAATAACACAATGTCTGTCACTACGTCCTACTAACAAGAGTTCACCCTCGCTCTCACCTTTCATTACAGCTTTAATGTGTCCTATTTTTGTGTTTGTCTGTTTTTCCCCATCTCTTTTTCCCTTTTCCGCTCTTTCTCTGTCTCGCCTCCCATAGCTGACCTATATGAGGTGCTGATGTCTAACCCAAGTCTAAATCTGATTTTTGCTTATTGACATTTATAATAATTCCTATTGCTCATAAATATGTGTGGCAGAAGTAGAATTAGAGAGGAACAGTCAGTTACAGGATCGTCTAAATTTAGACTGTTAATAACCGGTGCATTGTTGTTGTTGATTCTGTGTGGTGTTGTCTTTTTCTGCTGGAGCTTTGTAGATAAGTAGAAGTGTTTATTTCTGTCTGCGTCTACTTTTATAAGATATTGATTGAAGTCATGTCCTTGTTAAAATGTTTGTAAAACAAAAAAACAAAAAAAAACTATATATGAATATTTCTAAATATATAAAAAAAACATTATTTTGATATACTATATATATATATATGCATTTTAACATTTTATGAGATTTTTTTTGACTGCACAAAAACTGTTACATTTTATTGTTATGTGTTACTCACAGACCTAAGTCTGACCAAAGTGTGGTTAAGTGTAACAAGTGGAGGGAGATATCAAACAACACAGGGAAGAATCCCATCATCAGCCCAACATCTGTCATTGAACGCTCTCTTAAGGTAAACATCAGTTTCAGAACTGTTCCAGTGTGCTATGTTCAGCTCTGCCTTTAAACATGCAAAAAGCTATTTCTACACACAGCATATACTGCTGGGTCTAAAAGTCTAAGAATAGGAAAGATGTAGTTGAGAATTAACAAGAATTAGTTGACATGTAGTTACAAAGTTACTTATTGTTAGTAGAATGTCTAAATGGACTATTGAAATAAAGTGTAACCAAATAAGATTCTGCACTATTTCTAGTTCACTAATCAATTAAATAAGTGAATGTACAGCATAAAGTGCTTTGTAAGTTAGGCAAATATTTAAAGCTTAAGATCATCAAAATGATGCTGGAGAACATGATTATTAGATTTTAAGCACACTTGTTGAGTTCATGAGTTTCGCAGTCATTAAAGCAAAAGAGACACAAGCCATTTTTAAATTCACATTCATTTTTTAATTAAACTATTCACTTACATTTTTAATGAAAATGCAGAAACATTTTCACTAGTGATTTGAGACTTATGGACCCCACTGCATCAATAGCTGCGTTTTCATTACCCTTCAAATTGCGCAAATTAAAACTGCGAATTGAAAATATGCCTAATGGAAATTTCACAAAAACTCCAAAAGGTTTATACGCCCACATGAGATGGTTCTTCAGGCAATTTGAAAAAGAAATAATTCCCGTAACTGCAATGGAAGCATTTACATGTCACATGGCATATGTAAAAAGTCATATGATCATTTTTCCATTCACCACGCAAGTTTATGAAGGGACTCCCCGTGCTGCTTCTGTAAAGATACACGCATGCGCCTCTGTCAAATCTCACCAAAATCCGTTGCCATGAGGCAAAAGGTTACGCTTTAGTCGCATAACATTGGTTAATGTAAACGCTGTAGTTTTGCAAGACTTTTTTATCGACATTTCTAAAATATCACCAATGTTTTGTGCAAATCTGTAATGGAAACGTATATATTAATATATATAATATATTTTTAAAAACATCCATTGCAATACTGTTTTGATGATCTATTGTTCTCCAATAGACCATCAGCACACTGAAGATCCAGAAAGCAGTTGATCATGCCCTCTACAGGTGCATTGCTTCCAATAAGATGGGAATAGAAGAGCGGGTCATTGTGTTTCAAGTAGCTCGTGAGTGCTGACTCTAAAATGCCAATTTATACTGTAATCAAATTTTAAGAAGTAGTCAAAACTGAACTTGTGATGTTTGTCTTCTTCACAGGTTTCCTCAACCTAAGCGTTCTCCCCTCCAGCAATCCTATTGAGGGAGAGGATGTGGTAATGCGCTGTGTAGCCGATCGACTGCTGTACTCTAACTTGCGTTGGTATCGGGTAACAAACATAGCCAACCCTGACGCCTCTCCAGCAGCCGTGCCCTGTGATACTCTTACCCTGTTGCCTCTCCATCAGACCAATGCCACCATATCAGGCCTGCAGGGCACCAATGCAACGCTGGACCTGCCCATACCCAATGCCACATTGATGAACCAAGGCCTATACGCTTGCCAAGTGGAGAACGTGGGCACCAGTGAAAGAACCTGCTTACTTCACAACCTCAGACTCAGAGGTTAGTCCATAGTTTACACTGAGTGATTTTTAGGAGACTTGTTTGAAAACAGTCATTATTCATGTCATTTCTATGTCATTAGTGGTGCAGAAATCACACACTTAATAAACTATATTTAGCTCAGTTTATGTATGTTCAGATGGCATATATTGCAGAAAGCTTGCTGAAGCTTAAATGTTATCACAGATCAGTTTATATTTTTCTGCAGCTCTTGAGATGTCAAGAATTGTGACCAATTTGACTGACCAGAAAGTGAATGTGAGCGACTCTACTACTCTAGTGTGTGAAGTGTCCGGCACACCAACCCCTACTGTAGTATGGACTAAAGACAACCAGACTGTCATGGAGGGATCAGGTGAGAAACGTAAAACCTCTATAGAAGTATAAAAATACTATAGGTGCAACAATAAACTCTAATAAACTCTCTATATGTGCAGCAATAATCAATTTGCAGCTGCCTTAGAGTTGGAATACTCTACACAGCTTTTGAATGCATTTTTTCCATTTGCAAAAATAAATTGAGATAAATATTATGTAAACAACCTATTGTATAGTATATAAATAATACTAATGATGGGTCAACACTGTTTGCCAAATGCAGTTTTTGGATAGTTGACAGATTTCACAGATAATTACGTGGCATATAATAGCCACAGTTTCAGATTTTGTAACATTTATACTATGAAGCAGTTTACTTAGAGGATACCAGTTCACGTCTTTGAGCACCACAATTCTCAGGCTTGAGAAGAAATTGATTTATTTTGTTGTGAAGCTGAATCTCTTAATAAAAAATCAGTTTGTGCTTTACAGACAAAATATACCGCTAAAAGGCAATTAGTTTTGTTTTTACCTTCATTTTTGAGACAAATAGTCCAAATGTCTAATAGCTTCATTTAGATCTGGATTCCAACAGAGTAATTAAAACCAGTGATGTCAGTTATAGTGCTGCTGTTACCACATATGACACAAATTCGGGTAATACGCTGTAATAGGCAATTGTTACCTTAAGAAACTATGTCTGTCTGACCCTTAAAATAAATAATAATCTACTGTATTGTAGCAAAATGTATTCATTGATCTTAAATAATATTTATTGATTTTATTAAAACCAGATTAAATGTTATGCCACGAAGCACATTAGTTAGCTTCCTTTCATTTTACGCTAATGTATTTTTTACAGTGAAAGTTTCTGTTTTCAGGTGTGATTCTGAAACAGTCAAATCATGTCTTAACCATCCAACGAGTGAAAAAAGAGGACAGTGGTCTGTACACATGCACGGCCTGTAACCAGCAAGGCTGTGACTCTCACGAGGCTCGTATCACTGTAGATGGTGAGTGTGTTAACAAACCCCATTGCTTTATTTATTTTATTTTATTGATTTATTATTTATTTATTTATTGATTTTATTGATTGTTTTAATGTAATTTGTTTTTATAAGAATCCTCTTATGAGCATACTTCATTTATTTGATTAAAAAATACAGTAAAAACAGTAATAGTGTGAAATATGATTAAAATGATATTTTAAATAATAGTGTTCTATTTTAATATATTTTTAAATGTAATTTATAAGTAGAATTTATATACAAGTATTTTTTCTTATTATTATCAATATTGAAAACAAAAAAAAGCATTTCAATCTTTTGTAACTGTCAATTTTGATAAATTGAATGCATCTTTGCTCAATAAAACTATCCATCTCTTAAAAAAAATACTGATGACAGGTAGATTCGCAGTAGTCTGTCAGTTATAAATTGACATGTAAAACATCACATAGTAGCCACACTATTAAAGATCCTGTTTTTAATAGGATAAATATTCTGAATGTGTCATGGTTGTTGTCAGGCAAGCGCAGTCTCCCACTGACTTTTATCCTCATTGAGATTTTGTTGTAATCAAGGCCCTGTGGCAAAAATAGCGCTCTTTTTTTAGTCTGTCAGGAAGGGGGCTCTGTTTGTGTACATCCTTTAGGGAGTGCTTAGAGAAAACAAAGCAAAATCCCAGAACACAAAGAAGAGAGGGGCGTCCTACCCCCTATATCACTCTCTGTCACACACATTTTTCCCGGTCACTTACATCTCTGTATGGTTCCACCTCTTGCCTCACGCACATGAAGGAGAGCGCAAAGCCCCACAGATAACAAGAGACATACTCAGTGTGTACGTGACTTGTTTCTCGGCATCACTGTTTCTTGTTGTCACTGCAAAGGCGACTGTCGCCTGACTGTCCCAACAAGACACATTCACTAACGGCCGTGTTCCCACAAAGAGTAAAAGATAGGAAGAGAGAAAGACATAAACTAAATCTATAACACATAACATCAGTTAATGTATTAATTAACATGAATGAACAATTAATCTTTGTTAATGTTAGTTCATTGTTTGATCATGTTTGTTCACAGTGCCTGAACTAATGTTAATAAACAAGACTTGTGATTTTAGTAAAAAAATCAACATTGATTTCAACATTAACTAAATGCTGTAGAAGTGTTATTCATTCTTAGTTCATGTTAACTCATGTAGTTAGCTTATAGTGGACCTTGTTTTAAAGTGCTACCACTAATCATGTAGTGATCCACTGAGCAGCTGGGTGTTCTTATATAAGAAAGAGAACATCCTTCTTTTCATCTAATGTGATTCAGTTTTGAAGGTCTTATTTTGATTGGATGAAATATGAGGTCAGCAAACAATTCACATTCCTTGCTCTTGTAGCCATGACACACACCCAGCAGCACTCAAATATTTCCTGTAAACTAGGTTCTTCCAGGCAATTTGTGCCTCCCTTTCCTATTAATATTAAAATGAAGGCATTTTTCCAGCTCCTCTCCAAAATAAGATATTTATCTTCAATGGAACTTTTCTCTTTTTTTTGCCAAATTTGTATGAAACAGACATGGACATGTCAATTCATGTCATGTCTTTAATATTATTATTGAGTATAATAATATTTAGGGGTTCGAGCACAAAGTGCTGAAACCCTATTGTAATTGTTAGGATTTTTATTATTATAATTATTATTCTGCCCTAAAAGTGATCGTGCAGACCAAACCATAAGGCCTAGAGACTTGAAACTTGGTGAAAAGATAGACCTCAATTTTGGGAGAACCTATCACAGTCTCAGACCACTTGGCCTAACAGGGGCGCTACAGCGCAAAAAACAAATATTTCAGACAATTTTGGCCATAGCTCCTAAACCGTTTGTCCTTGCATTAGCCCGAACAAATGTACGGGCACGATTTTTGCTCTAGAATGCACCGTTTTCCCACAAAATTGAGCTATGTGTTTACTGTGTATAATTATTATTTATGTAAATACATAAACTTTTATGGATATATTTAAGAACGACGTGTAATGTTTATATTTTAAATATATAAATATAAATATATACATATAAATACATGTACAGTAAATATTATATAATTATACACAGTGTACATCCATATATTATGTAAACAAAAACTTTTATTTTGGATGTGATTAATTTGACAGCACTATCTTAACTCTATCTATTTATCTTAACTCTATCTATCTATCTGTCTATCTTAAATCTTGTATTTTTTTGACATCTGATTGATCATGTGACCTTCCTCACAGGTGCAGAAGAAAAGATGAATGTGGAATTGATTATGCCTATTGGTGCCGTGGTCATCGCCATGTCCCTTTGGCTCCTCATCGTATTCGTCATTCGTAATAGGAAGCGGGTAACATTCCATCTCTTTCCCTTTTCCTTGTTTGCTTCCCGTCTCTCATTTTCACGCACAGGCGCACACTTGGCTCTCCTGACTGATCAAAACTGACTACCCGGACTTGGCTTACGTTGTCTCTATTGTATGCTCAGCCCACGTTCTGCTGCGATGCGTCACGTACACCGGCCAGCCGTGGGCCCAAGTCCTGGTGTACCCCAGCCTTAATTCTGCCTCTGAGTATGATAGTGGCTTCCAGAAACTCATTAGCGGGTGTCTTTATAATGAGGGCTTGATTCTGGGAGACTTAAGCTGGACAAAGTTGGAGGTCTTGCGTTGTGTTTGTCATTCAGTCATGCTCACTCTTTCCATCCCTGCCTCTTCTCTCTCTCGCAGCCTAATGAAGGAGATCTGAAAACTGGCTATCTGTCAATGATCCTGGACGATGATATGCCAATGGATGAGCACTGTGAGAGACTGACCTATGATGCAAACAAGTGGGAATTCCCACGTGACAGACTGAAGCTAGGTGAGACTTGGCTGAACGTGAGAAATAAACTATAATAAAAACAACAAAACAAACATAAATATCCAGGGGTTAAATTAACTAAGACCAATCTAAAATGGCTTTCCAGTACTTTTATTTTAAAAAAATGTATAATTATAAATATTCAATAGAAACATTCTGTCTTCATTTAATGAGTGAAGAAATTCATACAGGTTTGGAACTACTCGAGGGTTAGTAAATGATGACAGAATTTTCATTTTTCCGGTGAATTATTCCTTTAACTCCCTTTTGTTAATGGAAGACCTTGTAAGATGCAACATACTTATCTAGGAGAGAAAATCTATCCCTATCTATTGATTTGGAGTAGAATTTATTTGTTTGTTTGTTAATTGGTTAATTAGAAAACCTCATTTAAATCTGGGACTACTAATATCAAATGCAAGAATTGTACCACTGGACCAAAGTATATGTAACGCATTCAATGATATGTTTTTATTTCTCCATATAACATTTATTTATTTAGTTAGTTGGTTGATTTAAATATGGTTTTAATTGTAGGATTACTCACTAGCAAGAATCATATAATTGGACCAATATATACTATACTTAGGTTATAGTGTATATACTTGTATATTTATCTGTATGAATATGTGTTTTATTTTTTATAATTATTTATTTGTTTACATAATTTATTTGATCTATATCTGTATATTATCTATTCTTGTGTATATATCTGTATTATAGAGATTTATTTGCATTTGTGTGTATTTAATTTTGAATTATCATTTAGTTTTTCTTTGCTTTCGAATATAAGCAAATACATGCATTTAGTACCATTATAACTGGGCGTCAAAATGTTATGGAACATATTATGCATATTTTTTCTTCTTTGGGATAGAGAGGTGAGCATATCGTAACTAAACCCAATATAACCTTCAGATTTTAGGCTTCTGACCTCTTTAAAGTCCTAATTTAACCTCTGCAAACAGCTAAATTATTTGCACAAATAATGGTAATATAAATGTACATGTAAGTGTTCACAAATGTGTGCTTCTCTATGCTTTCCAGGAGAGCCGCTGGGCAGAGGGGCGTTTGGTCAAGTTGTGGAGGCGACTGCGTATGGTATTGAGAAGGCCACCACCTGTACTACAGTAGCAGTGAAGATGCTCAAGGGTATGAGGCATTTGTTCACTAACATTAATAATCTGACTGCACAAATGTTTCAATAACCCTTTATTTTGTGGTTACACCTATTAGTTGTAGAATATTAGCCATTTATTAGTGCTAACTAAGCACATATTAATGCCTTATTCTACATGATCTTATTGTACATCCCTAATCCTACCCAAAGTCATAGTTAAAAGTAAATAAGTGTTACCTATTCTAAAATGTTACCTATTTTTCATAACACTACTGACAGAAGCATTATCAATCTCCAACAGAGGGCGCTACCACCAGCGAGTACCGTGCTCTGATGTCTGAGCTGAAGATCCTCATCCATATTGGTCACCATCTCAATGTGGTCAACCTTCTAGGAGCCTGCACCAAACCAGGAGGTGAGTATCAAACCCTCAAACATGTCAGAAATGCCATAAAGTGGTTGTGCATTGTTGAGAAGAACACAGTGTGCCTACTTTTTCCTCTTCTTCCTTTCTTTCTTTCCTCCTTCAGGACCCTTGATGGTGATTGTGGAGTACTGTATACACGGTAACCTCTCCAGCTATTTAAAAAGCAAGCGAGGAGAGTACAGTCCCTACAAGGTAAATATAGTGCAACTAGTAAAATGAGGCTGTGATGTGGTTTTGAAGATCTCAGCTCCTCTTTTTAACAATGTCCTCTGATGTGGTCAGATTGATTTGGGCAACAGCCAACTGTACGGCCTTTAAATGTTGTTCAAGGTTGAAGGTGTTATGAACTGTACCTGATACGCTGGTACTTCTTGACCCTGACAGCAGCTGAAACTGATCCACACGTGTTGTGTTTCTCAGAAGCGAATGCCACAGATGCCGTGCAGGAGGGAGGTCCAGCAGGAAGAGGATTTGCATGAGGGAGATCTGGGTCTGGGGACCAGCACTCGGCTGGACATCTGCACTGGTACCGCCATGTGCACCAGGACGGGAGAACAGACCTCCACAAACCAGCAGCAGGATGAACAAGGTACAGTATATTAGTTTCTAATCTGGACGAGGATAAAATGGCACATTTAACACAGTTATAATATTTTTTTATATTTTATTACTTATAGGAATTGTTATAATTTTTAAGCAGCTTTAATGAGCTCATTATTTAAGATCCTACAGTTTGTACTTTTATAAAATTAATGTCACACTCTAATTGTTTAATATTAACACATACATACATAAACAAACTCTATAGTTAATGTTAATATTATTAATATTTTTGCTAATTATTAGGCAGCTAGAATTAGCTTCGTTTATATTTTCATTTTTCATTTTCATTTCATTTTCTGTGTTTTGTCATTTTAAAATATATTAGTTTTCATATTTCTTTTCTTTTCATCTTTTACTCCAACCTATTTATTTCTGTTAGTAGACAATGTTTTTATAAGTTTAAGTTTATATAATATTTAGATTTTACTTTGTATCAGCTTTATATTAATCACCAAAAACTATTTTAATTGTATAAATGTTTTTTAATAAAAAAAAGCATTTTACCAAATGTAGCTAGATTCAAAAGATTCAAAATATATTTTTTTATTAGAATATAAAATTAAAATAATATGAATTGCTCTAATTATTAAGCATATTTAATGAGCTTGTTATATACAAATCTACAGGGAATATTTGTATTTTTATAAATGTATTTTGTCACACACTAAAGTAAATTTAAAATCGTATTTTCTTTATTCTAAATACATAAACAAACAATATTTATACAAAATAATATTATTAATTATTATTTTAATGCCAACTTTAATGAGCTCATATTATTTGAGGAAGTAGATGGAATATGTGTAAAAATTAATTTTTTACAATATAAATGAATAAATACAAATAAAATTAACTGCAGAATACAACAAAAAGTATAATTGTTTTATTAATAATTTACATACTTATAATTTTAGATAATAATTTATCACATTGTAAATTAATAAAAATAAAAACATAACATAAATGTAAAAAAAAAAATTAATAAATATATATATATATATATATAAAATCTAATTAGCAAATTAATAAAACTAATAAATGCAAAAGCAGAAAATATACACTTTGTTTTACACATATACATATAGTAAATATTAATCTAAATCTTCATGTGTATATATATATATATAATGTATTATGTGTCATCTGCTCATGTATAGAGAGTTCAGACTGGGATCACCTGACGATGGAGGATCTTATCAGCTACAGTTTCCAGGTGGCCAAAGGCATGGAGTTCCTAGCCTCGCGAAAGGTAAAACTGAAACCCATAGTCTGTGTTTGTGTGTGTGTGCTTTGGTCATTAATGTTTACAATTCATTCAAGATGATTGCTTCGGTCATAATGCTACTTTGTGTTTGTAGTGTATCCACCGGGACTTGGCAGCCAGAAACATCCTACTCTCTGAAAACAACGTGGTAAAGATATGTGACTTCGGGCTGGCCAGAGACGTATATAAAGACCCCGATTACGTCCGCAAAGGAGATGTGAGGACTTCTACTACACACACAGACAACTGCATCTTAGCTTTTCAGCGAAACTGACTCATTTATTCTTGAGTATTTCCTCTCTATCATTTCAGGCTCGTCTTCCTCTGAAGTGGATGGCTCCAGAGACCATCTTTGACCGCGTGTACACCACACAGAGTGATGTTTGGTCATTTGGTGTGCTGCTCTGGGAGATCTTCTCACTTGGTAACACAATATTTAATATTAACATTAATGCTGAGCTTATTAGACAGCATAAACCTACTGTAATAGGGTGACGCATCTTCTTTGGCGCAGGTGCATCTCCATACCCAGGTGTGTGCATTGACGAGTCTTTCTGCAGGCGACTAAAGGAAGGAACCAGAATGAGAGCTCCAGACTACGCCACACCTGAGATGTAAATATACTTCACACTATTAATCATGCTGTATTATTTAATCAGCAGTTGATCTAGGTCTTAGTAGTTCTAGCGATGCCATCATAGTGTTTTTCCGATGGAAGAGTAGTAGTACATACAATTTGATTTAACTTTACATAGCAGATGGACCTTATTTTTATTACTGAAATGAAAGACATGTCAACTGACTGAATCCTGAAAATGTAATCAACCTCATCTCTTCCTTGTTAATGTGAATTTCTTCCAGATACCAGACCATGCTGGACTGCTGGCTTGATCAACCGACAGACAGGCCAACCTTTACTCAGTTAGTTGAACATCTAGGCAATCTGCTACTAGCTAGCGCTCAACAGGTTAGACTTGACTTCAAGTATATGTTTTCAGTAATTGAGACATAGCTTCATAAATAAATAACTATTAATGTCTCGTTTAACATTAAAATACCTTAAAATAACATACATTTACTTAATGTAGCAAATTAATGTTTTACGTGTTTTTTTATATTTTTAATGATTATTTTCTTTTCTCCATTGACAAATAGTTTTCTCCTGTTTTGCCAAGCCTAAACAATTTTGATTGTAGCATTATACTGATACTATTTTTATTTTTTATATATTTAGAACTAGCTTTGTTTATATTTTTGTTTTCATTTTTGTAAATTTTTTGTCATTTTATTGTTTTATCTTATTTGTCAAGTCATTGTATTTTTTATTCATCTTTTACTCCAACTCATTTATTTCAATGCGTTGCTATTATATTTTATTTCAGCTTTATTTTTATTCTTTCAGCTTTATTTAATATTTTTATTATTTTATTCTTTATTTAATTTATTTCTATTTACCTTATATTTTTTTTATTTTAGTTTTAGTCATTTTAGTACTCCAACTACAGTATTTAACTTACTTGCCAAAGTTACATAACTTTCACTAATGTTTTTTATTTTATTTTGATTTTACTTTATTTCTGTTTTTCTTCAGTTACAGTTTTTAAGTGTTTAAGAAAATTACCAAATGTAGATAGATGTTAGATACAATACTTAAATCTTCTGCAGTTTCACATCTCATGTAAATTTGGATGGTTAGATACTTTTATTGAAACACAAGACAAAAATAGAAAAAGTGACTTTTTGTAGCATGTAATGGAATATGGTTCAATGTGACAAAATTTTAATCTTTTAATTGATCATTTGTTACTTTTGTTTTAGGATGGAAAAGACTACATCCCTCTGACAAACGAGATAGAAGAGGAATCAGGGGCTCCTCATCTCAGTGTGACGTCGAAAAGATCCTTCTATGCAGGCAACAAAGAGACCCAGCTCCACTATGACAATGCTCCACCTCTGGGGTTAGTTACAGTAACTTCTCAGTCTGGTTTTGTGTGTGTGTGTGTGTGCAGTTGCATTACTGACTCAAATCTGATTACTTTATATACTTTACTGATATATTTATATCCTTGCAAGCACTGATACTTATCCCCACCCCAGTTATCTGACTCATTATTCACACATCTTATTTCACACATTGAAGATCTGACATTTATGGATATAACGTATACTTAACCTCTCCTTTGACAAACTAATGCAACAATGGTCCCACCCATACCTCTCCTGACAGGTTCCCACAGCAGATCGACACTTGCAATGTGCCAATAAGTATGACAACTTTTGTAAACATTCCTCTGGAGCACACTGCTGTAATGGTAAATAAACTCTACAATACTACAACTCGGATCTCAAAAACACTTTCAGTAGAAATTTGAATTTTTCCTGCAAAAATTTTTACTTTTTGAAGTAAATATTTGTTATAATTTTATAAATATATCTATTTTTAGATTTATATCTATTTTTTTTAGATATTTTTGACTTCAATAAAACCAGCTAATTTAGATTCTTGCTTCCCAGAAGTATTTATAATGATCAAAGTTGTCAATTTTAAAAGGTTTCTCCTCTGTGTACAGAACGGTCACATGGACTGCGGCGTGGGCTTATCACGTGAGCAAATGAAAGCTTTGGATCGGCAAGTGCAAAGACCACTTCATTTCAGGTGACATGTTCATCCTGATCTCAGTAGAGCTACAAACCGAGGCAGTTTTTACATTCATGTTCATGCTTTTATCTGCAGCCCACTGCTGCGATGCAAGAGCAAGGAGTCTTTAGCATCTGAATCGTCCAATCAGACCAGCGGCTACCAGTCCGGCTACCACTCTGATGATGCAGAAGCCCCTATATATGCCAACGAGGAGATGATCCTGAAGAGAGACAGTCGGATGAAACCTCCACTGCCCAAGAGAAATGACAAGTTCAGCGGAGAGGTCCGTTATAGTGCGCCTCCAGTTTAACAACTATAGAACTTCAAACAGTCTTCCTCTTTATGTTATTCAAAACTTTAATGTAGTTGTTCAGCCATTTCAATTTCATCATTTAGTTGTTCCAGTCCTGTATGAATGTCTTTCGTCTGTTGAGCACAAAAGAAGATATTTTGAAAAATGTTGTTGTTGACTAGCCATTGATGTCTATGGAAGTCAATGGGTGCCAGCAATTTGCTTACCAATGTTCTACAAAATATCCTCCTTTGTGCTCAGCAGAAGAAAGAAACTCATACAGGTTTGAAAAAAATCTGAGGGTGAGTAAATTATGAAACTGAAATTTCATTTTTCAACTATCTTTAATGTAATAGTTCAGCCAAAATATAAAATTTGGACGTCATTATCTCACCTTGTGTCCTTTAAATCCTGTTTGACTATTTCTTCTGTTTAACACAAAATGAGATATTTATAAAACAATGTCCAAGCTGCACTTTATGATGATTTATGATGATGCTCCATTTTGGAGTTTGTCAGCTTTTGGTCACCATCCACTTGCATTGTCTGGTCGATTACAACTTTTTTGTTCCTTAGAAAGTCATACAGGTGCATAAATGATGACAATTGTTTCTTTGGTGAACTTTCCTAACATGCTGATGCAGTAGAACAGGCAAAGGGCAGCTTCTTACCTAAAATCAGTAGCAACCTTCTCACTTTTCATCCCGTATTAGGTTTTTCCTGCCATTACTCATAATATCTGCATCATCCAAAACCAACAAACTATTAAATTGTCTGTCGAGGTTCCATTAAGGCGCACCATTATCGATTCTTTCTTAATTGTATGCGTAAAGGAACCACTGACCCATTTAAACTGTTAACTCGTTTCTTTTATCATACTCGTTTTTTGAAATAAATGTAATATATTGTTTTGGAACAGACTGTTTTGGAACAGATAAGATGTATGTTTTAGTTTTATTCTTCTAAATGTCAGGGGAGGTTGGAGAGTGAGAAAGCCTTAGCCGTACAATCATGTTTACACAGACCGCGGAGCAAGAGTGGTCTCTTGTTGTGTCCACGCCACTTCCCGAGCAAAGGCATGCCCTCTTCCTACCGCACAGGAAATAGCAACTGGAATGTCAGACAATTGAGTGTGTGAATGTTTTCCATTTTTTTTGTCTTCATCTTTTGCTTTGTCTTTAAATGTATCGTGACCAGACTTGTTCTCTCACAAGCAACAGTCTGAATTTTGTTTTCTCAGCTTTGTTTCTCAGTTGGCCTTTTGATTGTACAGTTTATAATGAGGGCCTTCTTTGTCTGTGTAAGAAAAATGTCAGTATTTTGCCATTATGATTATATTATTTAGTTACACATCTATTAATGTAATTAGTTTTTTTAAATAAACACTCTTGCCAGTTAAAAACAGCATTTACGTGTGCAAGGTCTTTTGTGACCCGTCTCTTCCTGTATCTGTTTCTCAGTGACCCTGACGAGACAATGTACTCGTATCTCCAGATATTTGTGTGCGTCTGAGAAAACGGGACAATGCGTTTCAGCCTCTGTGAACAAGACTTGCTTTTTTTCCACTAGCGTGTGCATTTTGGGTTTCATGCGTCTGTATTTTTGTGTATGTGTGGGTGTGAACACTCGGGCCTGAGGAAACAATGTTCACACAGCCTTGGGTGTTTTCCTAAGAGTGCTGCTCTCAAAATGGCTGCCCAGAATAGCATGCACAAGGCCATCAAAGTGCGGTGAGATCTGTGCCCTGGGCCTTACTTTTCATCCAGCTATTGTTTACATTTATCATTGTGTTAATAATAAGGAAAAACTGGGTTAGTTGATTCACATCGTGTGTCTCTCCAGTGGAGGAAACAACCTTATGAACACAAGTGAAAACAACAGCAAAAAAACACATTTAATTTACATATTTGTGACCCTGGACCACAAAACCAGTCTTAAGTCGCTGGGGTTTATTTGTAGCAATAGCCAAAAATACATTGCAT
>JAUMHE010000075.1:9086022-9099046 GCA_032359235.1 Enteromius mattozi
AGCTTTCATATGATGTATACATCTCAGTTTTGTAAAATTTTACCTTATGACTGGTTTTGTGGTCCAGGGTCACATTTGATTTTTGCATTTTGCTTTAATAATCTCAACATGTTCTCCAGCATAGTTTAACATTATCCAAAGAGCATCTTGTGTTTCAGTGAAATCAAGACCATTTGTACAAAGAATTATATAATAATGATCACAAATTTATAGATTTAAATAGAAACCAGAAATAGTGCAAAAAGTTAAATTTCATAACATTTGTTTAATTTTTGAAATACAAATATCTACTATTTCTATTTTATGTATAGCATTTATAATATTTATAAAAAAAACCGAACAAACAAAAAATGTATTTCCTGGTATAAACAACAATTCTGAATTTAAGTATATTTCTGAATATTTCTATTTCAACTCTGTACATTTATAGTATTTATTTTACTACTTCTCGTCATTTTAAAACTTTGTTTACTTGATTAAATGTTTCTAATTTTTATAAAGAATATTTCTATTTCAGCATGTATTTCATGCAACATATTTGTTCCATGTTCTTCTCCAAGCTAGTAAACCTTATGTCCTGGTTTGAATTTTTGTAATAAGACTGATTTATTTATTATTATTATTATTATTTTATTTTCTTAAAACACCTTTTGCCTCACAACCTTTGCGTGCACTAGATGTCTGGTGTTTGTGTAAGTGAACTGGAGGTTGTACCCTGCTCGGATTCCCACTGTGTGAGGAAGCTGTGCTTAAATAAACTTACTCTTTACTGGTGCCTACAACTCCTGAGAACATCAACATCAAAGGACTAACCACAGTCTTGCTGCCAAACACAGGCACAAATAAGGGCATGTGATTTTACAGTGCTTGCCCTGAGCCATATGCACACACGCACATAGGTTATACATACACATACTGTGCAAGTTTGTTCCAGAAATGCCATATTTCAAAACTCCTTATGTTAAAAAAGGCAATGGTCTGAGGAGCACCCAGTTTTACAGTCAGGGTATTTTAGTCCTTATAGTTGTACTAGCACCACCTACAAATAAGAAATGACTCCACTTGCTGCTCCAGAGGGAATCTGTGAGTGCTTATCATATCAGTGTGGATGTTTGCTCAGTTAAGTAGCCTGACATAGCGTTTTTAAACCCAGGTTCTATTTAAAATTATTGAAAATAGTTGGGGATGATCAAAAACTGACGTTATCTGTTTGTCATTCATGATAAAAGCGTATCCTTCTTAGCTGCAGGAACTCTCATTTCCTTTGGAATGGGGGAAATGTCCAGCAATGATCTGCAATGCCAGGAAATGTCTTTAAACACAAACGCTGGCACACTGGCATACATGGGTAATGTGGAAAGCAGTGGATATGAGTGCACACACACATACAGTTTGAACCCTGATATGTGACATACTGTACACTGGAAAATTGAGAGCTCTAACAATGGGCTCAAAGTATGCACCGTCTAATGAAAATTAAAATGTCTGTTTAATGGAGATTAATGTAGAGAAATGGGCTCTCCTATAAATAGCATAATAAATGTCTTAAGTACCCTCCATTACTCTCATTCAAGTTTATGGAAAAAAACAACAACTTCAACATCATCCAAACGGCTTCAAATATTTGTGATTCTGATCCATCAACTTATATGATGATCAGATGATCTAATTTATATTATTATTATTCATAGGACTTATTTGTTTATTAACCAGCATGCACTTGGAGCAATAAATCAATGCATACAAGGAGGAGAACAAACAGTTCTGACGCCACCTAGTGGTGTATTGGGTGAATAGCATTTGATGAAGTTCTCTTTAGTTCAATAGGACAGTGGTGAAGGTAAGCAAAAGAAGCAGAGTAAACCCGCCGACACAAAAGTACAGAATTAGGGTAATTTTATTTTGTAAATTTCTATAAGATTGTAAAAATGTATATAGGCCACATGGCCAGTTGTATACGGGCCTGTTGTAACACACTGGTGACGTATGAGCTTTCATCTACAATCTAGAGGCGGACAGTAGTGAAGCATATACTCTGCTGTAAAAGTACTTCTCAAGTGTCAGACGTTATAGGACGTTATAAGTTTACTTCACGACATTCCAAAGCATAATACTGCATTACGTTTCATATTACAGTTTTTTACAGACGCTAGGACCCATTTCTCAATACTTAGTTCACTTTTGCAAAACTCTTCACACAAGTCTCCTAACCAAGTATTGAGAAATGGGTCCTAGCGTCTGGAAAAAACTGTAAATGTCATTTAATACTTAATTACTTTAGAAATGTTTAATTTTCTTACTTTTACTCAAGTAAAACTAATACAAAGATTAAAAAATAGATCTTTAATGTTTTTAACTATTAAAGGTAAAACAAACAACAAGCTCTGTTTATGAAATGTTGTGCAGTAAGAAGTAAGATATTGCTTTAGATTGTAGTGAAGCAAAGCACATAAATAAACTACAGATAATTTTTTTTAATTTACTTGAGTAAAGTAAAAATACTTAACTATTGTCTGCCTCTGGTAGCAGATGAACAATTTTTGAATCTTCATAACTGTCCTAGTCCATTAAAGGAGTATATTACCTTGATGAAAGCTATGCCTGAAGGCTTAAACCAGTCAGCCTAATATAAAAATCACATTACGTTCAGGAAAGTAGTGGTGTTTATCTCTCTTTATGTTTGGGTGGGGTTGATATTTTAGAAATGCAACAATAAACATATTCACAAAATATTTCAAATGAGAATACTCCAAGATGTAAATTCCATTGAGGTTCCTATAAAACAAATTGAAGAAAAGTCTGGGTTTTGCTAAGTAAAATCTATACAGTATATCCAACAAATTCATTATCATTATTAATTATTTGTCAGATTTTGATGAGACTTGCTCGTTTTGAGGCTTTGTTGAGGAAACGGCTGGCTGTTTGTTTTCTGTTTGTAGTAGCCTCACAAACACATTTTGGATCGACTTAAATTATTATGCCTTTGTCCCTTAAAGATTTTTATTATTATTATGAAAATTTAAAGCTGTTATCTGTTAGATATGTTGTTAGCTTCCTCATATTAAATGCATAATTCTTTATTTTAGCAAAAATGTCTTAAATCTCCTTTGTTTTTCCTATTTTTCCTGCTAAAATTGGCTGTCTTGTTTAATCTTCTTAGGCTTATAAATAAAATACATGGCAAATATGTTGATGCATTATGACTTAAACTAAAAAAAACCCCATCTGAGCAGTAAAAGATCTCACTTTTTATTCAAAAGCAGCGAGGGTGTTCAACTTCTGCTGTTTATTTTTATTGTGATTTTAATCGTTGTCAAAGTTTATCTCATATAGCACTTACACCATGCGTGGCTACATGCACAAGAATTGATTTGATCAAGACTTAACAGATAAGGTTAAACAAATACAATGCAGGCATCAAAATCATGTCGTGTAAGGAATGTAAAACAAGTTTAGTTTATGGAAAATGTAGAGACGTCACCGGTCCTGTGCCTACGCGGTTCATTTCAACGTATTTCATTTCTTCTTCCATTCAAGACATCAGTAGTAATAAAAGACTTTGACACGACACACCTCAGGGATAAACATAAAAGTTGTCGTTAACAAGCCAATTCCTGCTTTCTTTTATGTACCCTTCATCTTAAATGAAAAGAAATGAATGAATAGATGAATGCAGAGATGAACATGTATAATTAATGATAACTGCATCTTAAAGAGAAAAAAATAAAAAACTTGTTGGGTAGTCCGTGTATCATCGATACAAACCTGCACACATTCATGCTCAACCTGTTATGAGTCCAGTTTAAAATTATATGTTGAGCAATAGTTGTGTTTATTCACATCTAAGCATTTGACAAATTTACCTAAGTGTAATTGGCACATCTATAAGTTGAAAGAAGTCTTGAAAGATTAACTTTCAAATTTTCAAAGTGAAAAAAGAAAAATATTAAGGTGAGCTGATGGCTGTACAGCAGCCAAACTTTCTTCAGCCAACAGGGGGAGTGTGTTTCTCACTTTCCAACATACTTATCTGTCTGTTAGGACTTTTACTCAAACGAAATGCTTTGCAGAGTTAGTCTTGCTGCTAAACTCCTCGGATATGAGGGCTACATTAGCACAGAAGATGACACACCAACACCTTCAGGCAAATTTTATAGGCACCATCGAACACGCCATAGAGTATATCAAATATGTTAAGCTTTAATGGTTTGCATAATCAGACTTGCTTGGATTGTTTGTCATGTCACGATCAGAACATTTTATATGCATTCCGATATAAATCAAGATTTTATCCCACCAGAGCAATGTTATTTTTTATCCATTTTCGGAGACTGACAGCTTCCCATGATCTGGGAAACACGTAGACATTGACAGAAAACAGACAAACACAATTTAAGGCTTTAACCTTTTCAACATGCCATATCCAACAGCTTAACTCTGAAAGACTTGCAGATGATTATGACAGCAAAGGCTCTGTCGTTTTGGCCATATTAACATAAAAGCATGCAAATGAAGTTCCATTTCAAAGTAACATTTGTACATCAACGGGACTCAAAGTCCTGAATGCTTGACTTCGTATGTGAGGCCTGAGACATCATTCACAGCTGTACCTTGACTCAGCTGTGTTATGGTTTTACATTGGGATGGTCTGTGTTTAGAGTGCAGCCCAGTGTAAAAACGTGATGTTTTGAAGTTTGAGATGGTGTCTCTCTGTCAGCATCTTAATGAGTCATGGAGAAAACTCAAAACAAACCGTACCATATTATTCACACAAATGGAACTTAAAGCTGCGTTGCACATAAAGAAATGAATAGTATTTTTTGAAAATATGTTTAATATGTGCACATAATAAGAAGACTCCAGTTAAAGTAGTAGATTCAGTTTGCACTCAGTAATAGCAGGATCTTAGTTTCAGATGACTTTTTTTAATGTTGAGATCACATGACCATCCAAAAACTATTTACTTTATTTACATAGCCTCCCTGTTATTGGATACAACGCTCATACAATACATTAATCAAGGTTAACAGCCTATTTCTGCAATGGCCTTGGGAGTGTGATACTTTACAAAACCTTGTGCATAAAACTAGCAGATGTAAATGGAATATGTTCCATATGTCAAATGTCAGGTCACTGTCACTGATGTAGCATAATTTATGTGATGGAAACAAAGCAGAAACAGCATCTCAACAGCAACTGTCTTTTAGATGAAGACATGATGTAAAGGCGATACATTTCAAATGAGACATTATGACATTAATGGTTGTTAGGACCGCATGAATCAGACAATAATTGAATAAAGCTCAAGCCAAACTGCAATAGATGTTAAAGATATTAAATTGGGAATACAGCATTGAGTGGTGGACAAATGGTTTCACATTAAGAAAAAATAAATAAATAGAATTTTATCCACATTCCAATTTGAAAAGTACTTTTTTAATATATATATATATTTAAAGGAGTTATATGATGTTGCTAAAAATAATTTTTTTTGTGTATTTGTTGTAATGCAATGTGTTTGTGCGGTTTAATGTTTCTTATCCGAGCCCTGTCTTCCTGAAATGGGTCAATTTATACAAAGTTCATTGTTTTAAAAGGTGTGCCGAGGTGTGCTCTGATTATCCAGCTATCCAGTGCATCGTGATTGGCTGAATACCTCAAGCGTCTGACAGAAATGTAATGCCCCTTACCACAACGTGATTCTGCGTCCCAGGTCTATGACACCAAACCAATAAAAGCCATTACAAATAAGGTATTTGTTTCATCCAGTGGGGACATAATTACTGTTTACAATGACTTAATACCGTCTTTTTATGCTTCCTGTCTGCAAAATTTGTGATCGGAGAAACAACAAACAACAAGCATTACTCTACACTGCTCAAAACTCGTGTTTGAATAGTAAGTAGCAGACTCTTTTATTAAAAAAAGTAATTTCCTTAAAGGTTGTGAGTCAGAAGTGCCAGACTGTCCTTGCAGAGGTGGAATTGCCTTACTTTATAGTCTCTGTGCACAGCCAGCATAGGCTGCTCTCCAGGTACAGTAATCAGTTGTCCATAAATGCACTGAGCACACTCTAATATTTGTGTTCAACTGTTCTGGAACATTTTTGTGAATATTCTTGACCACTGATTTCTAGTTATGTCCTTCTTTAGAAGCACAAACAAAGTAGGTTCACTTTCACAATGAAACACAGCGTCTCCTGAACATGGCACCGCAGCAACACTACAGCTAGAATAATAGGGAGTGTGTTTAAACGAGCTGTTTTAGGGGGTGTGGACAAGTCATAACTTTTATAAACAATATCTTTTTGGTTGTGAAACTTTAGTTTTTGCAACTTTAGGGGTCTTATCTATGCACTAACAGCTTTTAACACACCAAAGAGAAAGAAAAACTTAAAATCACATCATATGATCCCTTTAAAAACTCTTTAAATTACAACCGTCAGTTAGCTAATTAATTTAAAGGAATAGTTCACCCAAAAATAAAAATTACACCATAAACTACTCACCCCCAAGCCATCTTAGATGTATATGACTTCCTTCTTTCAGACGAACACAGTCTTGAGTTTTTAAAAAATTTATCCTGGCTCTTCCAAGTTTGGTAATGCTGGTGGATAGTGGCCATTATTTTGAAGCTCCATAAATCAGATATCCGCAAATACTGCAACGTAAAACCAACCTATACGCCTTCAGGGGGTAATCACATGTCCTCTGAAGCAGATCAATGGGTTTTTGTAACAAAAATATTTATAGTTTTAAAATTCTAACATAAATAATTGACTTCCGTTTTTTTTCCGTGAGAGCGCCACACTCCGGCTTCTTGGCTGACCTATGACTCGACATACTGTATGATGCAACTTACGTCATACGTTGTACATCGAGTCAGAAGTAAACCAAGAAGCCAGAACTTAGTGCTCTCACTGAAAGAAAAAAAAAATTTTTACATTGCAGGACTTGCGGTTGTATCTGATTTACGGAGCTTCAAAATAATGGCTACTATCCACCAGCATTACCAAGCTTGGAAGAGCCATTGGAGGTAAGTAAAATATGCCGTAATTTTTTTTATTTTTGGATGAACTATTCCTTTACACACTAATTGGACAACAGGTGTCATTTAAACATATAATCTGCACTTTATAATGCATGTAAAGTGACTTAAAAATGTGACTTAAATTTTTTTATTTTAATAATCTCATTTTGAATTTAATAATCTCATGGCAATTTGTAACTATTTTACATTTTGGCAAATTGGTGTCTAATTCATTTGAATTTGTACGATTTAATTTGTATATTTTTGTTCAATCTATTCATGCCCCAGTGATGATAGCCTTTATGTTTTTTTTTCCAGAAAATTGTATGTTTTTGTATGATTATTCCTAAAACAGTTGCTTTTTCTGTGAGAAATTGCATAAGAAGGGTTTCATTCTCTAATTCATGTGAAATGTGTTCTAATAATTGCAATAATAACTGATAAAAGACTGTTATTGGTAAATCATTTTCAGCAGCCAGCCAATACTTTGTGCAGCTCGAATAAAAATGACTTGATCTCCTCTATAACAAACACCATGACATCACACTGAATATCTGTCTAGTTACTGAACTAATTAGGTTCCTCAAAAACAATTAGTGTTCTTCCAGCTATCAGCAGCTGTGATCTGGGGATTACCTCAATCAGACTGATGCAATTATGCTCAAACAATACAAATCCACAGGTTATAGTAAGTGCAGCAAGTGGGACAGGATGTGTCCTCTCTTTCTCTGCGTCGTGAATGTGTTGCCACAGCTGGTTCAGGGAGGTCTGTAGGGAGCGATAAGCGTCGTCAGTAATAAAACTCTCCTACAATCTCAAATCTTGAGTATGATGTCATACATCTGAATAAGGGTTAGAGAGCTGGAGAGAGTTGCTGGATTTCAGGATGTTTGTTTTTATTCATTAATATATATTCAGTCTCTCCTTGAGGATGAATGGACATAGTAAATGGAGCTTATAGCTGTGAGTGTGCAGTCAGTGCCAATCCAGCTGTACAGGAAGGGGTAGCTCTCAGGTTGTCAATTCTACGAGTGTAAGTCTCCCACGTCACATTCCACTCATTCACACAGCTGTGTTAGACGCAAACAATCTTGAACGGAAAAGACAAGCAAACTAATGAAGAGACAATAGTCCACCCCCACAGTGCCGCATACACATGCACACGCTCTTTAGACATTGTGTGTGGACAGTTCAGTAAATCCCCTTGTTTTATTCAGGTCCTCTGATTTTAGTAGATAGTGAACAAACATGAGAACTCAATTTTTGCTTTGTGTTTCTGTGTATTAGTTAGGGCCTAGCATTGTGAGCACACTGACAGTGTGTGAAAGGTGTTGGTGAGGTAATCGCTGTCAACTACAATTTATTTATCAAGAAGACTAATTGCATATGTGGGTTAACTGTTAGCGAACAAAAAAGAGCTTATTGTTTGAAAAAGTAATTTTTTTGATGTGTGCAAGTACAGAAACCAGCTCTATTTAAGCATAAATGGGCAGGATAACAATAAGACTTTTTTTTGTTCTGCATTTGCAATGCGGGATGTGACAGCTAGGAATTTGAATATGAAGTGAGTGCGAGACTATTATACTCATTTCTTTGGATTAGCTTTGTTATGGATGAACGAGTCAATTGTTTATGACAAGAACAAGAGCTACAGAGATTTCCAGGAAAATTAGACATCCATAGACTGTAACCCTGTAATTTGTGTGAAAAGAAATGTCTTTTTACTGGCTGAAGCTTTATTAATGTGTGCGTGCACCAAAGCGAGCACGTTTTTCTTCCGATGTTTATTTGCGTGCTCGTGTGTTAGCGTCTGTGATGGTTTGGGTTGTTAGCTTGTGAATAGATTGTGGAGGAAGGAAAGTTGATTTCCTTGTCCTGTGCGGATCCAGAGAAACAGGATGTTTGTATGATGTCCACAAGAATGCTCAGTGATATGATAAAAGGTGATACTCTTCTGAGTGCGTCTGACGAGTCTACAATCTACTGTATGTAGCCAGGATGCACTGCAGGATGTTTTTGTGTGTGTGTGTATTTTCTTTATCTCGTTTGAAGAATGTAATTTATGGTATAAACATACGTCACAGAGGTTTTCTAACTTACATGCATTTGCATGAATGGAATACTGTTGTCCTGTATAATACATACAGTTTAAGTACAAATAACCATGCATAACTTCAAGGAAAAACTTGGAGTTAAATCATTTAATGTTTAACCAAAAATACTGGTTATTCAAATACATATATTCTCTATCATTGATTTATGCAAACGTTCCTTAAACTTTATCAACGTAACCTCTTTGAGTTTTTGGTGCTGAACTGTTGGCTTGATCTGCTATTAATGTTTTTTACACGTTCCTTCGGGTAATCATGATATCCACTTTGGCTGTAAGTGTGCCATACGATCATATTCTCGTCAGTCTTGGTTATTAGACAGAGGTAATGCTTTATACGGCTGCTTCTACAGTATGCTTACTCGTTCTAGTAATTTCATTTATTCCCCATAGATCTGTACACTCTTGAAATAAGCAACATTATTTATAGTCAGAGGTCACGACCACTACTGTAGATATAAGCCGACCAGTATTACTTTCCCTGATAGTAGCTTTTGTATGGTCATGCCATGGTTTCCCATGTACACTTACTGTAGCTTTAGAGTATTTTTACAATAAACAGAAGTTATAGGCTCACTTTATTTAGGTTGGTCGAACAACATCCAGTTGACTTAAAAGGAAATTCCCTAGAAACCTTGACAGTCTAAGTACACTTGAACTAATACCAAGCGTTAGTCTGGTCTCTAAAGATGCTGTTGGTGTGTCCTATGCTCCATCCCAGCTGAATTTTCAGGAAATTTCAGGAAATGCCGTAAAAAGGATACAACGTAATTTTCTGGAGTCAATAATTACAGAGTAAATTGGGATAAAATCAAATGTAACAATTTATTATCAGTTGGGTAAATATGTATTGTGCCAATTATAGTCAATTAAAATCAATACAAAACATCAAATTCTCAAAGATAAGTCTAATAGTAAGAAGTGCATAACTGACAATACGTAGTGTTTAGAGAGACACACCATGCTACGGCCTTGAATCGCCCAGATCCTGTTGCAACATTTTCTTAAGTAGGCTACCCATCCCCAAGATGGAGACAGGAATTACTAACAACTGGAATTTGCATTTATGAAGTACATTTAACACGTTTTGGGACAGAAGCTAATTTACATGGAAGACACTGGGGTATGACATACCCTCTAGTAATCAACTTATCTCTAAACTCTTAGAATTTGTATTACCTTTTTTTCTAAGAGTGGTGGCTGTCTGTCCTATTGTTAAGAGAATGAGGCCTTTTTACTGGACACACAGAGACCATCAAACTACATCAACTCTGATGACAAAAGTGGTTTCGGTGATCTGTGTATGGATGTACTGTACTGGAAATGAGGGGGAGAGTGAGTAAAGAAAGTGAATGTGGAGAATGAGGTGGTTGTGTTGTCTTGAATGAGGATGTTAGGCTTGTGGATCCAGATGTTGATTCTTGTAAGAGTTCTGTGTCTTTTTTAGACTGTGGCCCTGCTCTGGTCTAGATAAATAACACAAGCTCCTATCCAGACGAATAGCATCAGCCTTACAGTGAGGACCAGTTAAACAGGACCAATCCAACCAACATCGAAGGAAGGAAGGAAGGAAGGAAAGGAAAGGATGTGACATGTGGCCAGGTATGGTTTCCCATACTAGGAATTTGTGCTCTGCGTTTAACCCATCCAAGTGCACACACACAGCAGTGAGAAGTGAACAACCACACACACACACACACACACACCGTGAACACACACCCGGAGCAGTGGGCAGACTTTGCTGCGGCGCCCGGGGAGCAGTTGGGGGAATGGAGCCTTGCTCAAGGGTCTCACCTCAGTCGTGGTATTGAAGGTGGAGAAAGTGCTGGTTATTCACTTCCCCCACCTACAATTCCTGCCAGACCTGGGACTCGAACCCGCGACCTTTGGGCCACGACTGATCAAGGTCATGTTCTGTTTCATACCCTTTAAGGTTAGAAAAACAATCATTACTCCTCAATTAAAATTTGAGGCAAAAATCTGAAATCTCAAAATTGCAATCAACTAATGTAGAAAAATATGCAAAACAATGCTTGTTGACACAACTTACACATACAAATATTTGTACTAAATTTCAAACTGATGTAAGCAAATGCTGAAAAGATGCTTATTCTGAATAGATCTCTTGCAACACAGGCTGAGTTTCTAGATAAAGTGGCAAATCACGCTGTTTACTTCATCTTAACTTACCTTGTTCATTATTTAATGGAAACCTGTTTCCCAAGAAGCTCTATATTTAGTAGAACCTACGTGCGTCATCCCTTGATCTGTTGGTTCAAGAAGTGCAGAAAAAAGGTCAAACATTTGCCAATATCTTCTGTGGTCTGTGAAAATATTAGCAAACAAACATATTTCAAATGATCTGCTCTCAGAACCGCCGATGTCTAAAGCTTGTCTATACAGCCACAAATTTTCTTGGTGAGTTGTTAATAGCTCAACATTGTGTACTCAAAAGATGAGCCAAATTCATGGCTCAAATGACCTGTCCTAAATAGGATCTTAACATGGAAACTTGTGAATAAATTACCTTGAATGAGAGGGCTGGATATGATGAAGCATGGCAGCACTTGTGCATGCTTTTGATGCCTGAAAGCTTCCCAAGTGGCCTCTGGAGTTCTAGAGAGCATTCCTGACTGAATCCTGTTTTAATAAAGCGGCCTCTCAGTGCTCAGAAAACAACGTCCTTTTTAACCACAACTTATTATTGGAAATACCGTGAAGGTGGATGCCCTCAGCAGAAAACTAATAAAGAGAGAGATCCCTTGGACTCAAAACAACTAAAAGAAAATATTTTTAAAGTCCATCTGAGGGGGAACTCTTAAAAGACACAGAAACAACTTCTAATGTGTATAATTAACTGCACCACAGAATCAAGGAGTCACTTTGCAAAGAAAATTGAAAATGGTAGAGTAAACAAACTTAAGTTCACGGGGTTTCTTTACAGTAAGAGTGAGAAAATATTCATTGTGAGTGAACAGGACTCAACACACTGTAGCAAACTTATTGTTCAGTTGAATCCATGTTAACAGAGAAACAATTGTCATTTTGGGGCATAGAAAAAGACACAAAGACAGGAAATAAACAGTTTGAATTTGAAAACTTTTCATTTGAGATAGTACAGCAGAGTATAAAATTATTCTGTAGTTCAACATGTTTTTCCTTTTTTGTTTGCCTCTACGTACTATTTGTCTGGAGGAGTTATTTATTTTAAAGGGGTCATGTTACAAAGAATCATATTTCCTTCCTTCTGAGTTCTTGATAAACTTTGAAAACAAACTGAAACTCTTGAATTTAGTCAATAATATTGAAAATAAGGTGCTAAATGATTTGTTCAGAGCTTCTGCAACTATCTATCTCATAGAAATTTGAAACAAATGATTTGTAATTTATAATAACAAATAATAACAAATAAAGACTCTTGAGAGTTGTAAATTTAAACTTGCACCTCTGTCAAACATAATTTCAAAACATAACTCTGTGTTTGAAATCTGAAGAGCAAATACTGTATGTAACACATTACAGTCAAACAAAGAATGACAAACTCAATGCTGGCAGTAAAAACCAGTATGTGAAGAGTAATCTACTCACTAGATTAAAATAAACTGAAACTTTTTGCATCTCTGATAAATTCTAGGATGTGTTGTAGCAGTCACATGCTCAAATAAATCTTCAGAAAGCACAGAAAATAAAGCATAAAAAAAGTCTTTGGAAAAGCTTTTGATATGTAGGTTATGCCCTATTGAAATACAATGCAGTATACAGGTACTCTAAAGGCGCTTTTCCACTGCGTGGTACGACTCGGCTCGGCACGGCACGGCTCAGTTCGGCTCGGTTTGCGTTTCCACTGCAGTTTAGTACCGCTTTAGAGTGGGCGGGATTATTCAC
>JAUMHE010000075.1:9108871-9136437 GCA_032359235.1 Enteromius mattozi
ACACACACTCACATACATCATACTTTGGAAATATTTACATGCATGTACATTTATATATTTATATTCTTAGATTTTATATTATATATGAATATATTTAAAATACTGTTATATCTGCATCTGTCAATGTATACTGTAGTTAGTTTTGATGGATTGAGGCAATTACAGCCCTTACGTTCACAATGAGAAAGTGGGAGCAAATCTTTCAAAAAGGAAAAATGTGTGAATGGTAATGTCTTTAAAATGTGTTCAATAAAGTCTAAACCTAAATCTAATAATGTTTTTTTTACCCTTTTTCTGTTTCTGGGTTGGGGGTATTCACTGGCTTTCATAGTTGCTTCAGGCTAAAATGAGATAACATGATAAAAACGTAAACTGTGGTTTAGCCTAATGAGTAGCTTGCCTCCTTGCAAACCGTCGCTTTATGCCAAAACGGCATTTGCAAAATCAGGTGTCCTTCCAGAGAAAAACCTAACATAACAAGCGTTCATGTTTACTTGTCCTCTCCAGGGTTCTAAACATTATCAGTGACAAAAGAACAAACAAGAAACACCTGATGAGAGCAAGGCCTTCACAGAAACGCAACAACGAGACCAATATTGGTCATGCACACGCACCCAGCACCTCAGGGTTTCTCTGGTAAATATTTAAACCATAAAGAGAGAGGTTTTATCTTAATCATGCCATTATGACAACATTATGAGCTGTTGAACACTGGTGATGTAAGGGAACTGTGTTCAGTTTAAGATAATAATGAAGCTTGATAATTAAAGGATCAAGAGGATTAATGCTTGCGCCAAGATGGAAATTGAACCATATTCAGCCTGTTTTCCCCAAATTTCCTTTTCTCTAATCTCTCTCTTTTAGCATACTCGCAATTTTTTTTGAAAAATATGAACTGTTTTGTAACTTGTGATACGAGTGTCAGCCACTAGGGGTATCCGTCCGAACACAGCAGCATCTTCCTATCATACACCCTCCAGAAAGCTGACTTCTGGGCATTGACTAATGACGACTATTCCAACTGTGCATATCAGAGCTCTCTAATATTAACAAGGAATATTTCCATGTAAACGCTTTTCTCACGGGTGTTATTTGAAAGCCCGTATCGTTATGTGTTAGAAGGAACCCGATGCAAAATAGTCACTTGAACGCTGAAGCCCTCTGGCGTTACAAAGCTGATCGTCAGATTCACGCTAAAACCACACCAAAGCTGCATGTGTTTAGCTGCTCACGCTCGCTCTAAGCGTGATCTTTAAAATGATAAGCAAACTAAATGATGGAACAATCCCCCCCCCTAAAAGAAACATGTGATCCCTTTTCGGAAAACTTAAATTTACCACATATTTGTGACATACAAAACATATTTTAGCAAATGACTCTGTGAGTTACATATTTGTTTCCAAGCACGAGTCACACAAAGATAAATGTCTGAACACATGATACGCAATGGTCAGTTAACAGATGCAGTCCAGCTATGACTCGCCCTCATCTTTTAGAATATCCTTAAGAGCTTATCTGAGCACTACAAAAGACCATCTGATATGTCCATGAGGTGCCAGCAAGCGCACGCAAAAAAAAAAAATCAGGCTGCAGCATGCAAAACAACTTCACTGTTTTTAAAAAAGGAATTATGTGGAATTGCCGAGCGCTAACATGAACCCTAACTGTATGTTTGCATTTGCAAGGCAATAAAAAAAATCACCTGTTCCAACGAAGTGGATTTCGGTGCCCCCGTAGACTATCTCTGGGAAATAGTTTGTTGTTCCAAGGAGCTCAGTTTGTTTAGCGCGAAACCCGCATTTGGTGCCCCAATGGAGTTCTAAGACACATTTGTAGCTAATATATGCGTGACGTCCTTAATCAAGTGTAAAAAATAATTTCTACGAATTACCGATTCTAAAGTGCACAAGATGCGCACTGTCGTTATGGCTGCCTCCTCGCATAAATGCGCTGCAGCTGAAATTGTGATAGTTTCGGGTTACTGAAACAAGTTGCTTTAGCAACTATGTTTAATACATTCTGTGAAACCCGCAAAATTGGTTTCGATACATTTTTGGAGGTTCAGTCCGGGAGTGTCAACCCCGTCTCCCCATTATATCCTCCTAACTCTATAAATGTATCAGTATAAATGAAGTGCGCTTTTAACCATCCACACGCTTTCAGTCACGTCTCTCACTAATTATGTCTAAAGCTTCGTATTCCTCCACTTGTTGCGGAGACAGGCACTCGCGAGCCCGAGTGATAAATAATTGAGAGCAGCGCGCAAGGATCGGCTTTACATTCTCACCTGAGGCTCTCCGGATCGATATCTTGTTTCAATGATAGGTTCCTGTAACCGCTTAAATTGCTGGTATGAGCCTCCGCACGGTAAGTGAAGAAGATATGATTGCTGGGATTATTAGTGGAAATTCTACTGCATTAGGATACTTTATCCGAACTAACAGAACGTGCCCGAGGTGCGAAAGCTCCTTATGGAGAGCTTCATGTGGAAAATAAGTGAACACGTCTATTGTTAACAGCCAAACTTTGCTTCTATAAAGAGCCTGCATAAAACTATAGTAGTTAAAAGTAAGAAGCAACAGGTGCACACATTATTCTTTAAAGGCACTCCGTTTTGTTTTGAGTAATACATAAAGAATAATTAAACAGCCCCACTGCCTGTCATCTATGGGCGCATGGCTACAGCAAGTGCAGTGCATCCCTACACCTCAATGAAAACTTTCTGGAATCTTTCCTCCAAGCAAACTGAGACTATGAAAGGACCAAAAAAATTATAATAGCTGCCCTACCTGGTTGGACGATTAACTGCAACAAAACAGTAAACAGAACGCAGTGATATTCCATTGTTATAATTCCATCTAGCTCGTGTGTGTTGGTAGTCTTGGAGCTCGATAATACCGCGGAACGGTCGCCAGCGGAGCGATCACTCCCGTCTTAAAGGGCCAGCGTTGTTTTCTACCTTGTACTCTGCGCGCTGGTCATGCGGAACGACGAGCGAACATGGGCGGGGAAAGGGAGGCAACATCAACAGTAATAGCGCTAGTCATACTGTACCTGAGACGCACAAACGAGGTTAAGAGTGCTACAGGGTGACACGTGGTTTGTCAGAAGAAACTTTGATAAGTATGGTTAAGGAAAGCGATTATCAGTGGCCCAATAAAAGCTGCATCTAATAAGGCTCAGCTGGCAATGGTAAATTCCTATCAAAAACATTTAAATTGTCACAGACGTGCATGGAATGTTAATTAGAGCAGAAAATCCCAGTTGTGAAGTTTCTAACAAGCATTTTGCAAAAGAAATGGCACATTATCTTATCTCAGAAGAGCAATAATGTTTACAGTGTGAGGTTATAGGTGACTCATTTAGGCAGGTTGCATGTCTCTTGTCTATTCCTTTTCATAAAAAGCACTGATTTATTTCACTGTTGTCACTCTGTGACACACTGAAGAGGTTTATCAAACGCTTTGTGGTTTTTATTAATTTTGTAAGCAGCAAGATGAGTCTCATCAGTGCAGTCTTTCTACTTTAATTTAGCCTGAGAACGAAATAAATGAGACACAACTGAGTGGGTGGATATGATCATTGTTTTATGTGTTTGTTTGTCATTAATGTCCATGAGAGGGTTTATATCTCTACTAATCTGATAGGAGATCCTTCATTGTGAACAATATTTGTATTGGCTTTTGAAAACACCATTATTGTTCTTGTGTGCTTTCGTTATTGCTCATCTTGCCTTATGTGCTCTAGCCAACACTGCTGAGCCTTCTTGTCATTCTAACATATGACCCAAGACTTGATGATGTGACACCCCCTGACCTCCTTTTCACCCTTCATTTACCCCCATTTCCGTATGATTTAGATGTCTTTGCTGTTTTCTCATTTGTTCATATCATCTTGTGATTTGTCATCATTCCAGCCTTAGAGGTAAACACATTCATTGTTTTTTTTTAAATTCAATACTGAATTGATAGATCCGAAACGAAAGAAGTTCAATAAGGCAAATAAAACTGTTAGGGAAGTCAAATGTATTCTAGAACGACGATTACACCAATAACAGAACAAAACCTAAAAACAAATCACAAGACAAAATGTTTTAATCTAAAGATTGACAGCGTGTTAAATAATAAAACAATACAAATGATATGACACAAACAGAATATGTGTTGTGATAGTACAAATATTACATTTTATAAAAGACATACTGGGTTAAAAGCCAGACTTCGTGAGAAAAAAAAATACATTTGTTTATCAGTAGCAACAGAGAAATAATAAGTAACCAGAACATATATATATGTATGCCATTGTAATTCGGTATATTTTCGATGACTGGCTTAATTACCTTTACATTTAAATTTAGTTGATAAGCAACACTTGTAAGGAAGTGGACTGGACAACGAGGTAAGTAAATCACAATGTTTATTAACAGGATGAGTTCGTAACAGAAACAGAGGAAAAGCCGGGAATCCAGGACTTCCTTGACCTTGTAGATAGTGCCTTCGACGACCATAGGAGGAGGGGGTTCTTCTTCACCAGGCTCTGTGGGGACAAGAAGAGGGTCGTGACAAGGTTTTAGAAGTGACACATGGAAGGTTGGATGAATTCTGTAGTGCAGTGGGAGTTGGAGATGGTGACCGGATTGATCTGCTCCACGATGGACCAACAAACCTGGGACTTAGCTTCCTACAGGGCAGGCGTAGGCTAATATCCCAAGTCGACAACCAGACCCTTTGGCCGACTTGATATGCTGGAGCTTCAGATCGTCGAATAGCCGCGTTGGTCTTCTGCCTACGCACTGCCCTCTGGAGATGTTGATGAGCTTCGTCCCAGACCTTCTCACTCTCCCGGAACCAGTAATCCACCACAGGTACATCTGACGGCTCTCCTGACCAGGGGAAGAGTGGGGGCTGGTAACCGGAAAAAATCTGGAAAGCTTCTTTGCACATCCTGTTCCATTCGGGGCCACCAGAACTGCTCTTTCAGGAGTGAGAGGGTTCTGTTGGTCCCTGGATGCCCAGTGCCCAGTGATGTGTGTGAAGTGTGGATGAGGGGAATGCGTTCCGCTTCTGGAACAAATCGGAGGTTCAGAGGGCAGCCCAGCGGAGGAGCTGCAGCAGGTCCCGCAGCGGCTGGAGGGGTCACCCATTGGATAGGACTTACAAACATTTGCTCAGGGAGAATGAGCTCTACTTTCTCAGGTTCTTCCTGGTGTGCATGAATTCGGGAAAGAGCGTCTGCTCTGACATTCTTGGGTCCAGGTCGATAAGAGATAGAGAACTGGAACCTGGTAAAAAAAGAGAGCCCATCGAGCTTGCCGAGGGTTAAGTCTTTTTTGGCATCACGTAAGTACTGCAAGTTCTTATGGTCGGTGAGTACCTGAAACGGGTGGACTGACCCCTCCAACCAGTGCCTCCATTCCTCAAGGGCCAGCTTAATGGCATGGAGTTCTCTGTTACCTATATCATAATTCCTCTCCGCCGGGATGAGTTTTCGGGGGATTAGGCACATGGTCTTAATTGTGGAGGATTCCCCTGCTGCTGGGAGAGAACGGCACCGACTCCAGTAGTGGAGGCGTCCACCTCAACTACGAACGGCTTCTCGGGATCTGGGTGAATTAAAATGGGTGCAGAGATAAAAGCAGTTTTCAGTTCGTTAAAGGCTCGTGAAGCATCAGAATTCCAGAGCAGGGATTTAGGCTTACCCTTGAGAAGAGAGGTAAGGGGACTGGCTAAACTACTATAATTTTCAATGAACCTGCGATAGAAATTAGAGAATCCCAAGAATCTCTGTAGTTCCTTGATAGTGGTAGGAACTGGCAGTTGGTAATGGCTTCCACCTTACCTAGGTCCATGCTGACCCCAGATTGGTCAATGTTATACCCTAGAAACTGGGTGGAGGGCTGGTGACTTTTCTGCTTTTAAAAACAATTGGTGTTCTCAAAGCTTGGTGAGTACCTTGCGGACGTGCAAACAATGTTCCTGGAGACTGGACGAATAGATCAAGATGTCATCTACTGTATATATATATTACTAGGAATTTGTGCAGATACTCACAAAAGATCTCGTGCATAAAATCTTGGAATATGGATGGTGCATTTACTAATCCGTACGGCATCACCAAGTATTCGTAGTGCCCGGTGGGAGTGATGAATGCCGTCTTCCATTCGTCCCCGTGACGAATTCGCACCAAGTTGTAGGTGCTATGAAGATCCAGTTTGGTAAAGATCTTTGCGCCCCTTAACTTCTCCAATGCTGAAGGACCAAGAGGCAGAGGGTATTTAAATGGTACGGTTACCTTGCTCAGTGCTCTGTACTCGATGCACGGACGAAGTCCGCCATCCTTCTTCACCACAAAAAAGAAGCTGGAAGCAGCAGGGGAAGTAGACGGATGTATATAACCATGTTCGAGTGCCTCTTTATTGTATTCCTCCATTGCTTGATTCCTCCAGATCATTCCTTTGGGCACTGAGGCATCCGGGAGCAGATCGATTGCGCAGTCCCATGGGCGATGTGGTGGCAGGCGGGCAGCTCTCCTGGGGCAGAAAATGTCTTGAAAGGTGCGGTAATCTGGTGGAATGACAACAGATTGCTTATCAACAGGACTTTCAATTGACGTGGTAAATACTTGCAGTGAACGAGGTGAACGAAGAGGTAAGTTGGGGAAGCATTCGGGCCAGTAATGCGAACCCCACTTGACAATCTCTCCAGAGCCCCAGGAGAGGACGGGATCATGCCTCGCCAGCCACGGACGCCCCAATACCACATCCATTTTCAAGCCCTCCAGAACTAACAACCAGATGTCCTCCTCGTGGCATCGACCCACGCGTAGATGCACGGGCCCTGCACGATGTCTCACATCCTGATCAGACAAGGGTTTACCAGTGACAGATCGGACTTGATATATCAACTCGGTAGGTGTGGTCCTTATCCCAAGTCGTCGTGCGAGGTGCCCAGCGATGAAGTTCCCTGCAGATCCTGAGTCGATCAGAGCCGCCACTGTAATGGAGACACCTTTGGCAGTAAGTGTGACGGGTGAAGTGAACGGGTGCATATTTTCGTGCATAGGCAAGATCGTACTCACCACCGGCCGTGGAGGACAGTGAGGACAGTCCTTCAGGAGGTGATCCGACTGCCCACAATATAGACATAACCCCATTGTCATCCTGCATTGACGTTCCTTTGGGGTGAGACGACGCCTGTCAAGCTGCATGGGCTCCGATGAGGGTTCTGGAGGGCTGTGGAACTCTGGCGGACGGGGGTTAGACGTTGCAGTGCTATTAGCAGAGGGCCAGCTGGATGAAGTGTTCCAACCCAATTGAGTCATCATACGGTGCCAGCATAAAACGAAGATTCGGTTCAAGACCCTGACGAAACGAAGTTACCAGCGCACGCTCGTTCCATCCACTTGCGGCTGCCAGGGTTCGGAATCTGACAGAATATTCGTGCACAGTAAAATTATTCTGATGGAAATTATACAACTCTTCACCTGCCGATGACTCATCATCCGTTCGTCCGAAAACTTCCAGGAAATGTTGAGAGAAGGCGGTGTAAGAACTCACAGCTGGCCCTGCTTGACTCCATAACGATTCAGCCCATCGCAAAGCAGTTCCTGAGAGACAAGATATAATATATTCGATCTTAGCACTGTCAGTATTATACACATTGGGGTAGGTTGCAAACGTGATAGAACATTGCAACAGAAATCCCTTGCAGTCCCCCACCGCGCCAGAGATGGGCATCGATCGCACCATGGGACATACAACAGTGGAGGATGAAGGAGGATTGCTTACTTCCGGGTTCTGTGCAGGTGTCGGTGGAGGAGTGGATGCCGTTGGTGGTGGTGGTGCGGTGAGTAGAGTTCGCTGCAGGGTATCCACGAGCTCCTGGAATGGCTCAGAGGAACTCATCCTGAGTTCGGTCTTCGGTCCAAGCTTCTGTAAGGAAGCGGACTGGACAACGAGGTAAGTAAATCACAATGTTTATTAACAGGATGAGTTCGTAACAGAAATGGAGGAAAAGGTAATCAACTGAGGATGAATATTAACTGAGGATAACTTCCACAAACATACGAGTCTCTTTTCCGCTTGCAGCTCGATGAACTGGGGGAATGACAGACGAGATGACCACAACCACACACCACTGACCAGACGGAGAAGAGTAGAGGATTCAAGGGTCCTGGAGACACATGGAGGATCAAGCAGCACACTAGGAAGAAACAGGTAAGATAGTAGGTAAGTATAATAGCTTGGAATGCGTAGCAGTCCACTTTTGTGTGTACAAGCTTGGACAGTGACAGAGCAAGTGTGTGTGGCTTAAATGTGGTCGTGCAGATTGCAATCAGGTCATGATGACAGGTGTGGCTGATTAGAATTAGTGATAGTGATCGCTGTGAGGAGGTGAGGGTGGAGCCTGGTGTGGATGTAACACACCAGTTGCAAAGATAGCAGACACCATCACACTATGTTCTCTAACATTTTCATCACGAACAAACCAGACTAAAGTAACAACCCCAGGCTGTTCACATGTGGGTATATAGTTACTCCATACTAAACTATAGTCACCCCGCTGTATCGAAACCAAAATATTTACCTTTCTTCTTATAAAAAAACATATGAATCCAAGGCCATGTATGCTAAGGTAAATAAATGTTTCCTTGAACTCCCTTTCCTTTTCCTCCCTACATTTGCTTGTTTATCTTTAATCAAACTGCTAATCACCTTCCTCTTTTTGCTTTTTTTTTTTTTTTTTTTGTCAGTCATTTGGTCAGTCTGAGAATATAAATGTTCTCTTTTCTGAACACAAACGCTTCTGCCATATTTTCCTTTCATCTTTTTTAAAATAACAATCTGAAATATCCTGTATTGCTTTTCCAGTTTAATTTCAATATTAAAATATTACAGTTAAGTATTAATTTTTAAGCTCAAACTTGGTGAGCGGAGTAGAAAATTTAAACTTCTGGACCCACTAAAGTTTCTTCATATTCATCATTCATGCTTCATGTTGTTTCAATTGTCAAAAAAACAAAACAAGATAATGACAGTTCCAATTAAAGGTGCATTGTGGTCAGGGCCGCATTAAGACTGCACTGGGCCCTGGGGCTATGACTTGCAGCAGGGGCCCCCCCATCACAATAATATATCTTTAAATAAGATTTTTATCCCATATCAAAATTCTTGATGCACTGCAAATTTCAACATTTTTTTTTTTTTTTTAACAATTTCAATATCACAAAAGATAATACCAGCAAAAAATAAAATAAAATGTAATTAAAAAAAGCTTGGTGAAGACAAGTAAAGAGTAAAAACAAATAGGCTACAACAGAACAAATATCATAAGAAATCGACCTACTTCAAAAACTTAAAGCACTGAATAATATTATACAAATACTGAATGGTCTCCACTGTATGAAACAATACACTACTGTTGTCAATGGAGACCAAAAACTGGTTGCGATCAATTTTCAAAGTGGAAAGGAGAATAAATTCAGAAATGTTTAGACAATTTGAGTTTAAGTATATGTTAACAGCATCCTACTTTTTGGATGAACTAACCTTTTAAGATCTCATCATCCATGATCTCATGGGCCTAGTCTAGTATCTTTCAATATTAACGTTCATTTAAGACACAAAAAAATGTGTTTAGGAGGATAATTGCTAAGACGATAATTTGTAACACATAACGGTGTATTTGAACATTTAAGCACAATGAGTGAAAAGTTTATTCAGTCGCAAAACGAGCAGTGTGCACCATGTGAAATCAGGCTGAATGAAATCTGCCACTTTGCTTAATGTGTATTAACAGTTTAAACCATTCGTTTTAAAACCTGCTTAAAACATGTTGAAATGATAAGCCTATCCTACATCTTGACGAGCAAAAACACAAAAGTTCAAACATAAAACAATTCAGTCATTTTTTTGTCTGATAGGAAATATGTGGTTAGGCAAGGAGAATTCTTCTCTTCTACTTCTTCTTTCCCCTGTGGTCTTCCACAGGGCTCTGTATTGGCCCCCAATTTATTTTCACTGTGCATGCTACCTCTAGGCTTCATTTTTAGGAAACATGGAGTATCATTTCACTTTTATGCTGATGACACGCACATCTATCTACCTTTTAAGAAAAATGATCCTTTGTCAATGAATGCTCGGTTATCTTGTTTAGATGAAGTTAAATCTTGGTTATCTCAAAATTTCTTATCCTTAAACGAAGAGAAAACTGATTTGATAGTTTTCAGTCCATCAGAAAATATAACTAACCTAAAATCTGTGTGTATGACGCTGTTTTTTTTGCACGGTTTACTCGCTGTTCCAACAACTCCATAAAATAACTCGAGCTGTGTTTTTTTTCTGTTCTTCATATTTGATTTGGTTTTAAATTTTTTGAGCTCCTCTCTCTCAGAATTGCTGACATTTTACTTATCGATTATGGATCTTTACAAGACCATTTCCAGATACGAAGGGAAGAGATGTGAATGCAGACATACTGGCATGGGCGGACTTAGTGATTTGGGGGCCCTAAGCAAATTTCGGGAATGGGGCCTCAGGGCTCCAGATTGCGACTAAAAAATAAAAACAAAACATGATACTTTTTTCTCTGAGGTAATATATTCATTCAGACTAAGAGCGCTCCATATATTACTAAAAGCTGTCACTCCAATTCATTGCGATCTCACGGCGTTCCATTAATAAGCCCTCCACACAATGTCATTCTAAATGACGTCGCATTTACCTACACATTGTTATAATGAGATGATTCGTTAATCTACCCCACACAGCCAATCATGGGCCCCCTTCTTGCTCGGGCCCCAGGGCTTAAGCCCCGCCTAGCCCTATGGTTAATGCGGCCTTGATTGTGGTGTCAAACAAAGCAAACATTAAGGAAAGTAGTCATTTTAGAGAATTCACATGGTCATTCCCAGTTTGCTTTTACTTGTTTTAAAGGTTTGATTGAATAAACCATAAAGAAAGTGGGTTAGATGCTGCAGGCTTTCTTAATACAACATATCTTTCAGGATCTTCTGGTATCCAAAAAGGCAGATGGCTTGTGCCTGGTCATGCTTGTCAAACCTCATGAGATGACTTTAAGCTCCTGGGCTCCCTGATTCATCTAATTCCCATGAACACAGTGACTGTATTTGCTTAATGACTGCTGTGTTAGACTGTAAGACAAAGCCTGACAGAATAACGAGTCCGGGGGGTTGAGGGGTAAAGGTAAGCATGTGATTGGAGTGTGAATTTGCCTGTAGTTACATATTGTCCATAATGTTATCATTTATTGTGAACTACTTTGCATTTAAACAGATGTCTAAAGTATATACTGCAGCTCTTAGGAGATGTTGCAACTATAGGCTCACTGGAAATACGTGCCTCTCATACATTTCTGCAAAACTGAGACAATGTATACATACGAATTGCTGCAGTTTCTGGTTCAAATGAACACTAGAGGCAATAAAACTCCCACAATTTTTATTCCTTTTCACACAAATGTATTTTTGATTACTAAAGGCAAATTTTCACACAATTAGTTGCAGAATGTTATGACTTCAAAACAACTTTAACATCCTGCACAATTTGAAAACTGATACTTTTGAATGTTGTCATCACATAACTTCTTCTAGTTCAGGTTTGCTCAGTAGCTCACATGATACGGCATTACACTTCGAAGCTCTGGTTCGAACCCAGTGAAACTACGGTTCAACAAAGCAGTTCAAATCAGCACAAGGAAATTAAAATAGCATGGCTGCATCAGCATTTGTTAACACTACCGGGTAGGTTTAGCTTTGGGTTTGGTGTAGGGGATATTTCCAACATGATAGAGCATTAATTTTTAGCGACACTCACTGGATATTTGAACTCTGAATGTCCACAGAATGTACCTCGATCAGCATTATAAAAACATGGCAATACGTGCCCATAAAAATGTAATAAATATGTGCCACGGTCACATATTAAACATATGTTTTAGCACCACTTTTAGCAACTTTAAAATTGCTGCGAAACATGCAGAAAGGTACATAATTAAGGGGTTGCAGAAATGTATGTAAAGGTATGTATTTCCAAAGAGCCTGGGTTGAGATATTTATTTGAATGCCTAAGCTGCTCTTTTCTATTCAATGAAAGTGCATTTCAAGTCATACAAGTACTTTGTTTAAAGAACAGACCAAAAGTTATTATTCCCTGCAAATTGAAAGCATGGTCACCAAACACACTATAGGCCTATTATAAATAATAAAGTCTAGCACATTTTTAAACACATGAGAAAATAATACAATAACAGAATTTCTGGAATAAATATCCTTTTAAAATATGTTTAGTTCCACTTTTTTTACAGTAGTTCTAATTGTCTGCCAATAAAGGTGCTTTCCTAATAGAAGAACAAGTGCTAGAAAGTTCTTCAAAACACTGCCTTAAAGGCAACCATTGATCAGCTTCATCTCAGCTGTGAAAAAACCCTGAACCTCACCACAGATGATCTGCAGCTTTAGATTTGTTCTCTCAGGCTATTTTGAGAAAACAAAATTTTGTTTAAGAGCACAATTCTGTTTAAAAGAAACTAACATAGCCTACAGCAAGGTTAAAGAGCACCTGTTTCAAAAGTCAAATAAGTGTCTGTATTTGTTGGATATACACTTGTTTTGACCTGCAAGATGTATTATGTGAAAAGTCTGCAAAGAGGTGCAGTTAAAAAGTGCATACTGTATTTATCTTCCTCTCCATCTCTCTCAGCCATTTCAAGGTTTATTAGCTCTACAAGTATGCTTTTAATGTCAAACCATCTGTAATTAATTACTAACATTATTGGACAAATATTGTGCACATAAAATATGTACAACTGATAGTGGAGTCTTAATTCTAAAGTACCCCTAAAATGACATCTGCAGAAAAACAACACCTGGGATTTTCACGTTGGAACAAGTAGTTGACTAAGAATGTAAATAAAAAAAACTTTATTTACTTGCCACAAAACTCCTGTGTGAGCATAAGAAACATGGTGAGCGGGTGGAAGACAATTCACATGAGCCTTAGAAAACTAAACCCCACACACAGACATTTCTCCTGCACTCTCATTTCACAAACACAAACAGTTCATTTTTTTTGGACAAGCTGTGTCTGAAACAGTGTAAAACCAGTACTCTTTAATAGTGTATATTAAATTACTTAACTGCCAGGTAAATGATTTGTCATCTGTCCTCCAACAAAAAATGACCCTATAGGTCATTTGTGCAAGTACCTTATTACGACCTATATTTACGTTTTAAAGGCAAGCGTCCTCTAGTGGGCATAAAAATAATGACAGTGTCGTATTGTGTCTGTCGGCATGAAATTACATATGACTGTCATTACAAATCAACTGTCATTTAAATGCAGCGTGTGGACTTTTTTACACCGATCTCACTGTGATTAAAACATTTTGCTAGGTGTAATTCGTACGAATGACCACACCTAATCCCACCCCTAAATCTACTCGTTACAAAACTTTTGCAAAATCATGTTTTATAGGACATATCCGTTTCATGTGCACAAGTGTTCTCTGGGTTCGAACCCATGATCGCATCTCATAGATGCTCTACAAACTGAGCTACACAAACCCCAAATAGTGAAGCAGGTAAAATGGTACAAAACATTAATATGCAAATTTCCACCTGCCAATAGGGGCGCAATTGTAGTATACACTCTGATGGGTCGTATTTCAGGAATTTGTAAAAACGACCTATACTGGCATGTTGGTTGGAAGACAGGTTGCTCTGCATTCATTACAAACTGAAAAAAAATTCTGTAAAATTTACGGTGAAAAACTGGCAGCTGTGGTTGCCGGAATTTTACGGTTTTAAGTTAAATTCACAGTGAAATACCATAATTTCATTAACTAATATTCCAGCCTATTAAAGTTTTGACCTTTGAAATACACTGATAAGCACCAAATGCTGGTGGTAATGAGAAAGTCACATGATGAACCAAAGCCCATCACAAGCAGCTTTTAAATTTGAACATATATAGAAGGTGCTCAGTGTCATTCACACAAACACTAAACACCATCATGGTGAGACTCATTAAACTGAAATATGCAATAAATGCATTTTTTCTAATCACGTTGGAGAGGTCACACATGGTTAGTTTTTTGTCTGTGTACTTCAGTTCAAAAAGGTCCAACTACAAAATTGTTGTTTTACCTTTTTTTATAAAGGGCGTTTGGCCTTCTTTGCACGCTTGCTTTGTAAACACCGGGTCGGTACTTCCACCTACATCACCAACTTAAGGCGTGCTGTCAAGCTAGTGCAAGACGTGCATTTGTGATTAAAAAGTATATACATTTTTATTCTTTTTAGAAAATGACCAATAATTTCGCTAGATAAGATTCTGGGATTGTGTATGAAGCTGCATTAAAACTACAATTTTGACCTTCAACTCATTGGCTCCCATTGAAGCTCACTATATGTAGAAAAAATCTGTAATGTTTTGTTAAAAACCTTTATTTCTTTTCAATTGAAGATCTTGCATGACACGGAGAGGATTCAATTATCAGGAATTTTTTATTCTGGAAGTGAACTAATCCTTTAATGCTGTTGCCACAAGTTTATAAAAGAACTCACTATTGTCTGTAATTTGTTATTTTTTTCGTAACAACATCTTATTGCTGCACACAGACAGATCACAATCTAATATCCTCTGAATTAAAGGTATATCACGATGAATGATTTCTTTTCATAATATTAATTCCAGCTGTGTCCTTTTTTAATTAATTAAATGATAACCATCTACCACTAATCAGTTACAACAGCGCCGGTCTCACTTCATGTCTCCCTCTCACGAATAGCCAAATAATGGGTTCAGGTGGTTAGCCTCAAGTGAAACATGATCTCCGTCTAAATTAAATCAGATCGGTTCAAACTATTAACCTCCTCAGAAAGACCCATAAATATTCACTCATAACACCACTCATTGATCCACCACCCAAACTCTCCTCAAATCGCTTACAATAATCAGACACTCAAAGTACAACATGTACAGCCCGGGGGAATGGTTTCTTCTGTTTAAGTAACAGTGATCTGTCATATCAATATCAGGCCTTCAGGTGCACTTGCATACATTGCGGATAATGTTTCACGATAAACGGCGCCATCCTTTAAGATCCATTAAAGACAACATTAAGTGGCATCACAAGAGAGTGCAATAAAACATCTAACAGACAGCTTCCTTGTCTGATGCGACCAAATTTAAAACTTGTTCAAACTTGGTTGTTCAGCTCGATTCAAGCGACAATCCTGCATGTCTTTCTGCCTCATACATTCACACACCCCAGCAGTCTCGGACAGAGGCCCCTCTGTATGTGTTTACAGAGCCACCCCACACCATGCGTGTCCGCAGGCAAAGTACAGAAAGAAAAACTATTTTTATGTGAGTTAATAGCTCTCTATCAAATGACACATGACTATGGAACAGATGTGTGTGTGTGTGTGTGTGTGTGTGAACTCAAGTAAGATGTGTGTGTGTGTATTGCCTCTTTATGCTATCTTTACAGTTGATGGAATGTAGATAAGATCCATCTTTGGTAGCCTGTCATATTCACACATACCCGTAACTGTGCTTTCACAAAGAGTTTTTATTTTTGTTTTTTTTTTAATTAAAGCACAGTGAAGAAAAGCAACCCAGATGAGATTCGAACCCAAGCATTTGTCACACCCATACAAGCTCAATTACATTTGTCAGCGCTATCGCCATTTCCAAACCAGTTCAAGATGGAGAACCAGACTTCCAGTGCTTGGTAGGGTTCAGCCCAGCACATGTGATATAGTGAACATTTTCCCCAAGGCAAGCCTCCTGCCTGCTCCTGTCCACGAGGCAGACGGCATGAAGACTCCTCATTGTTCACACCCTCTGCCCAAATAGGGGTTAAGATATTTGTGCCCCCCTTCTTCTCATCATACAAAATAAATGGGCTAATAAGAAGCGAAAGACAAACATGATATGGCTGGGGTGGTGCTGACATGTATTTAGTTAAGGTTACTTACGTAGAAGAAAATGTTTCTGTGAGAAAAAAGGCTGGCTGTGGTTTACACATCTATTTAAGCAAGCTCAAGATTTAGCAGACTGGAGTGAACAGAAAACTCTAGCAAGATTTTAATGATTACAACCAACAAAACAATACAAACAAAATGTGAGAGTTGGCTTTAAAAAGACACTTAAGATTATTTAGCTATAACTATAAAAATGAAATGATATGAAATGAGACAAGCACACTTTGTGACTATTTACGTCTTCTTCTAATCATAAAATGCATTTTACTGTCACGCATTTATTTCTGCCTATTTAAAAGATTTCACACCATGTTACAGTAATGTAACTTACAATACAATATTATATAATTTAGTATAATTTTTCACATGACAACCCATAAATGTCCTGACCGACAGTATTTAAAAATTAGTCACTGCAAAAAGAAATGTGAAGCATAACTGTAGCACTTTCTCCAGTTTTAGATCTAGCATGTATGATACAGTTTTTGGTTTATTTTGGTAGTTATAAAGCTTTCACCATGTCCCTAATGAGGTCAGTTATCACATCAGGTCTGCTGTTAGGGAAAGGAAGTTTAGTTTCACATGCAACTTACATTGCTTAAAAAATATTATACTACTTTATGCATTCCCTGGGACTCAAACAATACACTAAGACTAGATCTACTGAAATCCTATGGAGCTATTAATTATAGTTAGTTCACCCAAAAATGAAAATTAGTCTTTTACTTACCTTCGAAGCATCAGGTGTATGTAACTTTCTTCTTTCAGGTGAATTCAATTATATTAACCCTTTAAACTGTATATAAATTGCTACTTTTATATAAGCATACTTTTAGCAAACTTACATTGTAATGCCCATTTTTCATGATTCAGTCAAATCTGAATGAAAAAATCTAATATAATTTTTCACTCTGAAATACAGACTGTTTTTAAAAAGTTGGTATAATAAAATGAGGTTACACTTGATAAATTAGTTAGTGCTTTAGAGGTATGATAAATAAATTAACACGCCAAGGTTAATTCATGCATATAAATTATATTTGTTCATTGTTAGTGCATATTTGTTACATTTTATAAACCTTATCAATAGTAATAAACTGAACCATATTGTAAAGTGTTCTCGAGGAGTCTTATAAGTGGTAAGGTCTTGTCTGGATGCTACACTTACAGTAGCAGCCTAAAAGAAAGGGACATCTCTTATTTTATACACTCTCAAAAATAAAAGTACAAAAGCTGTCACTGAAGTGGTACGTTTTCAAAAAGGTACATGTTTGTATCTAAAGAGTCCATTTTGGTATCTAAACGGTACATATCAGTTCTTAAAGTGTACAAACCTAATATGCTTTTGAAAAGCTTTCGTACCTTTATTTCTGAGAGTGTAGTTCTGCAGTGGAACAGAATCTAACCTCTACACTATGAAGGCTGCAATAACAACCAGTTCTGAATTTGCTACGGTGGTGTGGTGGTTTTATCACAAGCCCAACTTTGATGAATGATGCCATTATACATTGTCTCAAACAATAAGGGAGCTGCTGGGGGTCAATCGGTTAAGAGCTTCCAGCTCATCAGTGCATCGATTTACCATCCTCGCTCACAGTTGTATTTAAATGAATATCAGCAAGGGTGATGATGACAGTCTTTCATGATTGCTCGTGCATCATATCATTATGACAGAACAGCGAGAACTATATCTTCAAATCCCCCCCCCCCTTTAACTTTGTTTTTCTGTCACCAAAGAACTATTGAAAGAGCTTTGTTTTATAGCCTACACATAAAGAAATACAAAAGAACGATGATACTTAGGAACAATTAATCAGGTTCACCTCAACTTATACACTTCCTTTTTCTTCCCCTCTCTCTCTCTCTCTCTCTCTCTCACACACACACACAGTAGATGAAATGCAAAAGAGGAACTACTATTTCATATAATCCCTTTATTAGGGTTAAACATTTACTCAAAGCCCATACTCACGGCCACAAAATATATTTTTATAGGAGCTTTTAAAAAGGCAAAGCCTGAAGAACTCTTTAAAGAACTCTAATTCCTCTACCAACAAACAGTTTTTTCCATCATGTGATTAAAAAGGTGACTTTTTATTTTTATAATTCAATTTCTATCTCACAATTCAGACTTGTTTGCAATTCTGAGGGAAAAAAAATATTAACGTGAGATTGTGAGATTTTTCAGATAAATTCTGAAAAGAAAATTCTTGTTTTTTTTTTAGTGGCAGAAACAAAACAAAACAAAACAACAACAAAAAAGCAAGCTATAAACTCTGAATTTTAAAATGTAATCTCAGAATTGTGAGAAAGCAAGAAAGAATACTAAGTTTATAACTTTTTTCCCTCATAATTGAAAGGAGAAACTTTTGAATAAAAAAATATAAAACTGGCTTCCATAACAAAGTTTTTTATTTATTTTTTTGCCATTTTAAACATTTATTTGTTTACTTACTTATGTATGCATGTATGTATTCATTCATTGTCTGTTGTTTTAGAAATATTGTGCATGAATTTTACTACTTATTTGCCATGTAGTTCACACATAGAAAGCAACAATAATGACACACAAGGAAAGTGCCACATCAGACTCATGCCATATTGAGCTATAATGCAGTGTCAGGCTAGTTGTGACGCTGAAACTTACTGAATAATGTACTCAAAGAGCCTCAGAGCCACAGTGCAAGCTTTTCAGTTAAATCAAGCTTGTCTTTGAATATTAAGCTACGGTAAGGGAAAGTAATTTATCATTAAAAAACTTTTTACCATGGAACAGATGGACAAGGCTCATGTTTATTCAATAAATTAAAGAGAAGAACATGGATTTTCCTTCAAATCCAGAGCTTCAGCCTTGCTGTCACAGCAGTTTTACGGATTCCATGCTTCTCAGTGAGGATTAGAGAAAAACACACTGAAAACAATGGAAAAACTGTTAATCAGATAATCATTAATAAAAAGCAAAGCCACATGTGAGCTGTGAACCAATCATTTATTCACACACATTTAGGCTGATGAACACGATAATTTTCAATAAGCTCAATGATTCATGCATTCAGTAAAACTTGCTCAGCATGGTCGAAGCACAAATTTAAACATAGAACTATCTGATAGCACAATTCGTGCTTCCTTTGATTGTGTTTCCTTTCCAATGTGACTAAACTCTCCTATTTTCACAATTGCCGTTCCCGTCAGTTCCCATATGTGGGGGTGTGGAAAACAATTTCTCTGTTGTAAAACTGTCATGGGGATCTTTATGAGAAATGGAGTTCTCTCAACACCACGCTGAGTTTCTTTATCTGGCTTCAGTCACAGGGATGTCATTTCAAAACATGTCTACAAGCTACATGTGCATGATACGTGTAAATCTCGCATGCTTTCCTCAATACGATACGTCTTCGCCAAATGTTTTGATATCGAATTGGCCAATGCTAAAACGAATTAGCAAATCAGATTTCCTCCTTATTTAATTAAGGATATGAAAAAATACAAAAAAGCTTTTTCCTTCATAAAACATGTGACATATGGTTTGGAAAGGTGGAGATTCTTTCTGCGACTGCAGAAGTGAACAATTTTGAGCATATCTGAGGTGGTTTCAGATGAACAAAACAAATTTTTTAAAGCCAGGCTGAAAATTGGAAGCAGTTTTGGGGCTCACAAAGAAGTAAACGAAAAAAAGGGCACACTGAGGTCGACAGTTTAAAAAGGCGAATAAAGATTCCACACTGAAGTTCAGCTGCTTAGATCCCTATTTCATTTCATGGAAAGACTGGACAGATGAAGATCTCACGGTAAGAACCTGGTTTGTTGTTTGAGATGGATGAGAGAAAAGAGGATGTGACGGATCAGAAAAAACCTCAGAGCAAACTCATGGCCGATGCTAAAGCACTAGCCTTGCTGCAATGCCTTGGTTCTCGGCATAAAAAGTTCTGATTTAAACAGCAACAACTTTAGCATGCAAAGTCAAACACAACAGAGAAATGTCTGGGATTGCAATAGATTGCAATTGGGATTGTTCATAAATTTGTTTCTAAAATGCATATGATGTTGAAGACTATAAGATCCTATATAGCAGCAAATTAAAATTTATAGCAGACCTCAATTCCTTGATTATTTATATCACTGCAAAATATGAACTATTTTTTTTTACCAGCGATATATATTTAACATGACGCATTTCACCTTATTTTTTTCAGTGTAATATAGCTCCCAATGTAAAGTTGCATATACTGTACATATTTTATCCACATGCATACAGTACACTCACGCAAAACAATATATAGCAAATTTGATTGTTTATATCCTTGCTAAATGTAAATTACATCTTGTCCAGCACTAATCTGCTACATAGCCTACATTAAAGCAATTGATGTACATACGCACACACACACACACGCACACGGTATAGTGCTCTACTGCCTTCAGCCTCGATCTGTGAGAACTCACATGATATTCATGCACACAAACGCACACATATAAACCAGAATGGGAGGAGCCTCAGGTCAATGTCCCAGAATGCAACAATAAGCCGCAGTGTTTGAGCAGTTCAAACTCTGTCTATGGATAGATGGCTTGTGAAGTCAAAGGCCTGACTTCAGTGGTGTACTGAGAATACCTGCAAGCTCTCTGGGTTAAACGCCTTCCTCCTTTCACTGAAACCACACAGATGAGAGCTGGATGTGAAAGGATTGTTTGTTATTGTTTTATGTGATTACTATATTTTGTTTACAGTGGATTCGCACGCCATGCTTGTACTCCCAAGTTCTGCTTGGGGTCTGAGAAACCCCCAAGGCCACTGTCACTGATACTTTTTTAGTCTTATGATAACCAGTTATGAACAAAATGGCAATTCACGAGCTCCCCTGCCCATCCAGTACTGATGGTTAATGGTAAACGAACTTGGCTTACTGTCCTTAATGGAGGTAAACCACCACCCCACCCCCTTGCCCACTGTGGCATCTAGAGGGAGAAAAACAGAAATAGAGGAAGAGATGAGGAGGTGCAGGGATGCTGGAAAATTGACGCTGGGACAATGCAATGAGAGCTGCTTATATATAGGCTCGTATTGATGCTGGACAGGACTGAATAATATGGCTTCTCCCAAACGTATGTTTGGACCTTAATGTTGATTATTTTGATTATTAACAAAATAATCATGAATTTGTTTTCTGGTGATAAGATTCTCTGACTGAATACACTTCAGTAATATAGACCTGACATTCTGGCAGAATCTCATTAGAGGGAAGCACAAGCACATTTCTCTAATGCTCACCAAGGCTTCATTTATTTGAACAAAAATACAGCAAAAACGAGTGTGGAGATTATTACAAAGTAAAATAACTATTTTATATTGTATTGAATTTAAAAATTTGATGATTAATTTTCAGGAGTTCGGGGTTCAATTATTAACCCTGGACATTTGAACCGTAGTGTACAGGATATTGGTAGAATAGGCTGTATGACCACCTGGTAACTTCTGATACTTGACCTCAGTATGTAAAGTTCAGCAGAAAAGATAGGAAGAAGACAGAAGCAGAAGCAGAAAGGTGCAGTGTAGTCTGCTCCAAGCCTTTCAGGATAACTGCTATGTGCTCATTTGTAATTACTATAATTGTAAAAATGCATCTACAAAAAAATAGAGAGAAATAATCCCCCTCATTCCATTATCGTCATTGTTAAAACAGTATGAATAATGATGGTCTTATGTTGGTTTGAAACACAATGTAAGGGTAAGCAATTAATGACAGAATTGTAATTTTTGGGTGAAATATACCTTTAAAAAAAAAGTGGTTACACAGGGACAATATGTGAGAATGTTCGAGAACAATTGAGAGGGACATTGATAAATAAAAAGAGAGCCATGAGGAAACATGACAAAATGTAATTACATTCTCTAGGAACTAAACTTGAGTTTCTCTTGCAGTTGACTGCTCTTTGAAAAAAGAGAAGAACTTGTTCCACAGGACGTCACTGTTGATCAGAAGTTGACCTCATCAAACAAGGACAGCTGGTGGTAGACAATTGACCCCTTGACATGAAGTATTTGTAGGATCATTTTGCACGTACCTTCATTGTTGTCCCACTGTGGAGGTTTACTAGTTTTTCCAATGTGGAAAATATTATTAAGTTAAAATCACTTTTTGCTCAAAATGATGAGCCAGTTTGATGCATTGTCATGCATACAATGCTTTTCATTTTACACCATTTTAATGAGTTTTTCTTTAAAAACATTTCACCCATAAATAAATCCAAAATACTTGCTTAAGAAAAAAGACTGTAGTCATATCAGAAGTCTAATAAAAGTTGTTTGATCACAAAATATTAATGACATTCCCTTTTTCTTGTTTACTCTTCAGTTATTTTATAAAGCAAGACAGAAAAATCATGCTTTAGTGATCAAAACTAATGCAAAAAAACAACCTGTGTGAACTTGACTGTTGTTTTCAGCTGTAAGCATGGCCAAATGTTGTTATTTTTTACCTTATATAACTACATTTTAATAAAAAATACCTCTGTAAGATTAAGATTCGAAAGGAAATCATTTTACTGTCTCCCTGCATGTATATCTGTGTGTGAAAGAGAAGAAGTGTTTGTTTCTAAGCTTATGCTTTGCCTGTAGCACATATTCACATGATAGAGAAAAGCTTGATCTTAGATCATAAGACCCAATAGTCTCTCTACCTACTTTTTAGCTAAATTGCAGCACAAAAAAAGAAAACCCCATGGTATTTGAGCATGGATAAATGTGTTTTGTACTCATTGCATGTGTACATAACGCCTGCCTCCCAGTTGTTTTACTTGTTCTTAAGGCAGTTGATTTGTTCACCTAACCAGGATGTCTAAAGCTATGCACCAGGTGACAACCTGCTGAAAACTGGCCAAACATTTCTTACCTGCCAACATGTTGTATTGTGACTGGATTAGTGTACAAAAAGGTTAATAATGTTTACTGAGCAATTATGGATTAATAGTATCAAGCATCCATAAGATTTGCTTTGAAAACAAGTCATTTTGGCAGACACTTAATGCCTTATTTTGGTCATTTGCTGTCAAATACCTTGAATATTAGAATATGAATATAAAGTATGCATGCCAAAAAATGTATGCACTGCAAAAAATTGTATATTGAGAATACTCAAAAAGCGTTGCTAGCAAAAGCTGTTTTGTTTACCTTACTTGGATACTGGATAATTTGTTCATAACATATCCAAATGCCCTCCCAACCTTCCATATTGAGTCATCTGAACAAACAATTTTACACTGAACAATATTGTGCAAGTTCCCAGCATTGCAGCTTGAAATACTTGTGGCAATTATTATTAAAGGGGTCATATGATGCTGTTTTAAAGATCATTATTTGGTTTATTTGTTGTAACAGAACGTTGACATGCTTTAATGTTTAAACAAACACATTATCTTTCAAATGCTGTACATTATTGTAGCTCCTCCGTTGCCCGTCTCTCACAAATGCACGTATTCTACAAAGACCCTCATTCCGACAAATACAGTCTGCTCTGATTGGCCAGCTGACACAGTACATTGTGATTGGACAAACCCCACAAGTACGCATCAGAAATGTAATGCCCCTTACCATAACCGCGAGCTCAGCTTTCAAAATAAATGTAAAGAGTTACTAATGTCCTTACAAGTTTTACCATCAGTTCAAGCCAGGAAGAAACAGTTGTGTGGCAGACACAGCACTCATATGTATTTGCAATACACAAGTCACGATTGATTACACGGTGATGTGACCCTATCTCTCTCACACACACACACACTCAGCATTTAAAGGTAATTTCGCACAGGACGTGGAATGCACTGGATTATGAAACCCATTCGCTTCAATGAGCCACACGAGCACAAAACTCCGTATTTAAACAGTCAATAGCAAACACTTAACACATAGGCTACTAACAGTCGCTGACTCAGAAGCACTAATGCGGTTACTGAAATCACGCCTTCTTTTTTAGTGCTGCGTTTGGGCTGCATTACTTGACGTAGAGATGTTGGGGGCATATTTAAATGAGCTGTTTTATGGGGTGTGGTTGAGTCTTAACTTTTATAAAGAATATCTCTTTGAGTTTGACACTTTAGTCTTTGAAACTTTAGGGATCTTTTCTATGCACTTATAGCTTGTAACACTCCAAAGAGAAAGGAAAACTTGAAATCGCATCATATGACCCCTTTAAGAAATGTTTTACATTTTATGCTGCTGTCACTGTAAGGTTGCAGTTATATGGATCAGATGTCATATATTTACCTACCTGGTCTCATGGCATAAATGTACCTTTGTGCACTTTTTAGCGAGACGCGTAATACGTACCAATAAGTACATTTCACTGCAGTTTCCAAAAGAAATAAACACCAGAGGCAGTAAAACTTAAAACTTTTTATTTCTTTTCACACAATATACAAAGTTCAGATTAATAAAGCGTAATTTTTGCACAATTACTTGATAAATATAATGTGACTTCAATATTAATATGCTGGGGGATTTGAAAACTTATGCTTTTGAATGTTAGCATCACACATACAGCTTCATATCTATGGGTTTTCATAGATGCTAGGTTTGTTTGGTAGCTCACAGAGTACAGAGATGTACTTGAGAGGCAAGGAGCTCTGGTTTGAGTCCTGTGTAAACCAGCCTTAGCTGGTTTAAGCTGGAAGTAGCTTGTTTCAGCTGGTCATTCCAGCTGGTCTCCCAGCCCGACCAGCTAAGACCAGCCTGGTCAGCCTGGAAGTGGCCTAAAACCAGCCTGCTGACCAGCTTAAACCAGCTAAGACCAGGCTGGTTGACTGTTTTTTTTTTTTTCCAGCAGGAGCATATGTCCAATATGATAGAGCATTAACTTTTAGTGACAGTCCCAGATATTTAATGTAATAAAAAAACTGCAATAATTACCTATATCAGCGTAATAAAAATGTTCCAGGGTCCATGCATTGAACTGTGTTTTAGAGCTACATTTCTCTTTGAAACTGCAGCGAAACCTGCAGTAAGGCACATAAAAATGGTGTTGCCCGAAAAGTGCACAGAGGTACATATTGTGAGGTATATGTGTACAAAGTGTGAGGTATATGTGGATTTCATTGCAATTTCTGAACATTTTTCGATTAGCACAAATGTTTGCCTTTCATTTTAAGAGGCAGATAATGTCTATCATGTAATGGGCTTTAAAATGAAACATACAGATAAAAGGTATTTTTTTGTTGTTGTTTTTTTACAGTGAATAATGACACAATGTAATTTGTATGTGCAAATTACTGTTGATCAATGATTTTTACAGAAGTAACACTACCAAAAAGTGGCAAAATATCCTGTGGTATTAACATAGATTTTTGACATGGTTTAGGTTTACTTTAGGTAATACTTTAGTTTTTTAGACATTCGGTGAACCATTTAAATACCAAAATCTTCTACATGAACGTTGTTATCATTCCACACAGCAGTTTTATCATCTTAATACTTTTTTTTATTAGGGAATTATATGCAACTATGGTATTTAACGTCACCACATGCAAATTCCTAAACCTAAAGGTTATTTTCTCAAGCTTCAGATAAGACAGTGCTGAGGAAAGAGCCGTTTTCCCGCGCACCTTTGGTCAGTTTTCAATTTGTATTTTGTTGCGGCTGTTATTGTCTGAGTGATAAATCAATCAAGGTATCACTTACAGAAATGGCGTTTTAATCTAGATGCGATACCCTGTGCAAACAACAAGAGCGGTCTGAACACCGGGCCATGGAGACGGGCTGGTAACGAGAGACGGGCTCCGGGGAGGTTGCGGGGTCCAAAGACGAATAACACAACACAAAAGCCCATCCGAACCCTCTCTGAGCGATATTCTCTCGACCGAGCCAAGCGATGAGAGGTGATGAGAGAGCAGCGCTATTAAAGCGAGGATTCAGTTACACCTGAAAGACAGAGAGATTACTAATATGATTATCCTTCACATGCATCTGCAGCCAAATACATCATAAATTCAATTCTACCCCGCTGCTTTCGCATAAAGCACAACAAACCAATATCTTATTTCACTTCATTGCTCTCTATGGATTGAGTTCAATTGCATGCTCTTTGATATGTGTTACACTAGCGAGAAAGCGCCAGGCTTTGGTCTACAGTATTTTAATCAATAGGTCCGAATGTTCTTGCTGAGATTGTTTTCTTTTGTCGTTTTTTTATGTTCACATGACTGGACATGCAAATACAGCTTGAGCTCAGTCCCCAAAAGTACAGCTTGAGCTCAGTCCCCAAAAGTACCGCTTGCAGGTAAACCCATATGGTGAGGTCATGTTTACAAGACCTGTTGAACTCACTTGTTCACCCGTTCAAGCCATTAGTTTAGCTACGCTAAGTGAAATAGCTCAAGCTTTATTTTGAATGAGGTAATCTTTAGGCAGGTCTGGGCTGGGAAGGCAGGATGATTGTTGAACGATTGAACAATTAGGTGGGAGTATAACTGTCATCAAGAAGATATTGTGAGAAAATAAGTTTTGCACAGCTGATTTCCACTGCCACTTTAATGAGAGATGCATAGGTGTGGCTTATATGTTTTTGGTGAAGCTGTGATATTTTTTTTATGTATTTTGGGGAAGCTTTGCTGTTCAAGCATGAAAAGGTCAGTAGATTGATGAGCCTCCATATCGGTTTGAAATCTACAAGAAAACCAGACATAACTTTAAATACAAATTTATAATTATGATTTAGTATCTGAATATTTCTACTTGAGAACTTACAATGTTGTTATCTCATAATTATTTATAATTTTATCTCAATTTATGTCAGAACTGTTTTTGTCAGAACTTCAACCTATGCTATAATAATGACTTCAGTTTTTACATTATAATTATGATTTACTAAAGCATGATATTTTTTATGTGGTCCACACTATTTGAAAACAAATCTCCATCTCTTTCTGGTTATTTCCCATACTTTCTCACACACTTCTGCAACTCTGTTTACAAGATCTTTCACTGGTTCCTCTTTTGCATAAAACTGTCAAGCCGTACTAGCTTTGTAGTTTTGCATATGTACATATGCACACACGCACAGGTTTGGTGGAAGCACCTCCCATTCCCTGGAAGGCAAAAGCAAAATGTTCTTTTCATATTACACCAGATAAAGACAGTTTTAGTGCCTTTGACTCTGTACTGTACTGAGCCTCAGAAAAAAATTTTGATAATGAGAGCACTCTTGATGTTTTAGAAGATGATGTTTTGCATAACCCTAGTAGCCTAATTTGACATAAGACTGGTGAGCAATAAATAACATTTTAAAAATTAGACATTCTGAATTATTAAATGAATCTTGCAAGTGCTTTTTCTCACATTTCATTATATTCTGGATGTTGCAGTTTTGCAGATTGCAGATATCTGAGCTCACACTAGTAGTTCACTGAATCTAGATAACTTGTGTGTAAGATCCGGAATTGTGTTCATATACTATTGGATTCTAAAGTTACTTGATGAGTATTGTGGCGGGAACTGATCAGCGTCGCCCTGGCAACTGAGGACCAGCACCTGGAACTCGTCAGCCCGGGCCAATCGTTCACGGCCGGACCGA
>JAUMHE010000075.1:9136537-9149531 GCA_032359235.1 Enteromius mattozi
TACTTTACTCACCTGAACTGTCTAATAAATCCACCCTCCGGGGTTTGTGTTCACTCTACCACGTTGTCTTGTCGTGTTCTCTAGCGCCAGGGTTCACAGTATTTACTCCCACAGATAAGTTTCCTAAAAAGAATAGTTCACCCAAAAACAAAAATCTACTAAAAATGTACCCACCCTCAGGCCATCCAAGATGCAGATGAGTTTGTTTCTCATTGGAACAGATTTGGAGAGATTTAGCATCACATCACTAATCACTAATGGATCCTTTGCAGTGACTGGATTGCCATCAACCCACAGTACAAGTAATCCACACCACTTCAGTACATCGATTAATGTCTTGTGACGTGACAAGATGCATGATTGTAAGAAACAAATGGATTATTAAGATGTTTTTAATATTCATTAAACCTCAAGTTCTCTATCCAAAATATAGCTTTCTCCAATGCAAAACTCTTCTTTTCTGAATCAGTAGAGAAATATGCACAGATTGAGCACCGTTTGCAAGCGAAAACAGTCCAAAACACTATTAAACGCATAAGCTGGCTGGATTTTGATGTGAGAGGGCAACGACAGATGGATTTTATTTTTGGCAAGAGGTAATGGTTCAACGTTAAAAATGTCTTAATGATGGATTTGTTTCTTAACACGCAGCGTTTCACTTCACAAGAAATGAACTGCATTGGAGTTGTGTTGATTACTTGTGGATTATTGTGCTATTTTTTCTGCTGTTTGGTCTCTTTACTGACAGCACCCATTCACTGCAGAGGATCCACTGGTGAGAAAGTGATGTAATATTGAATTTCCCCAAATCTCTTCTGATGAGGAAACAAACTTATCTACATCCTGGATGGCCTGAAGGTGAGCAGAGTTTCAGCAGGTTCTCATTTTTGGGTCAACTATTCTTTTAATCTTTACACTCTCAGTCCAAAATGTGTTTTGTAACAATGGAGCAATGGTAACATAACCCTATAATGAAAACACTAAAGTACTGTATGATAATGCAGTATTTGCATAGTTAGGATGAGACAAACATTGTGACCTACTGTGGTAGGTTTTTTTAGTATCCTATTCAGTGTTGAACCAACTCACAATGCATAAAATTGATTCAAGTTGAACTCAGAATGTGTTTTTTGAACACCCACACACACAGGGCCCTTTAAAAACCAACGTCATCAGACATCACCTATAGTGCGTTTCCTATCTAAAATGTGTGCAAGAGCTTGCTGCAAAGGGCCATTTACTGAAGTGCAGCCACTGGACACTTTCCACCAGACCATGAAAAACATTACTCTCCTCACAGGCTATGCACTTTAGATAAAAGCTGTTAATAATATATAAAGCAATAAAACATGTTTACATAATAATAAAAACATTGTAAATTGTCTCCTGTCCTCTGTGTCTCAATTGAAGGCTACATCCCTATTTCCTGGGCCCCTCCAAAGATATCATGTAAAGGGGTTTCCCCCCGAAGTAGGTCAAGGGATGACTACTTTCAAACCACTCAACTTTTAAATAAACACCGTTTCACAGTACCAATATCGCATCTATCATACACCCTCTCGCGTTCTCTATCCTAATCCAGACATTTGCATATCCTGTTGCTGTAAAACCAGAAACTCACTCAATGTTTAACTTCGGTATCACAAGGTAAGGCGAAGGCGACGCCACAACATTTAAACAAACCAGGCAAAAGACAGAGAAAAGTGCGCGCTTGCATGCTCAGGCGTGCACACACTTTTACAGGTGATGTCATTGCGCGCTCTAGTGGTCACATGGTCTCACTACAACATAATTCTTCAGTAAAACACTTGATATTTCAACTTAACATTTTACTTATGCCGCTTACGTAATTTGCATCATTCATATGTAGAGATCAGGGTAGATCTGTGTAGAAAATCTTTATTAATTTATTTTAAATCGTTTTATAGTTTTTTTTTCTTTATTTCGATAGTGCACTTTAGACATTTAATTTAGAGAAAGTAATATTTTTTTATATATCGTGATTGTAAAGAAAAAAAAAATGTAATTACCTGCCTACCTGTTAGTTGTTTTGATCAACAAAGACAACATTTAATAAATACTGTAGGATAAAATAACATATTTAGCATTATTTAAAAAGGTAAGTATTGTCTGAACTCATATGTCGTTGTGGTTTTATTGTGCTGTAGCAATATTCCAGATATTAGAATTTTGTTTATGTTATATAATTCCTGAAATATTCACCAAATATTCCTGTATCAGGAACGGACTGTGTCACTACTGGTCACTTATCTATTATCAGATCAAGATCTAAAAATAAATAAATGATAAATATTGATAAACAAACAAACAAAGTCATTAAATCTCATTTATTGAAATATAAATCTTTTCAATGTACATGGTCATAATGCATATTATAGCAAAAGAATAACATCTGTTAAAGGGAATAACTACTTAGAATTACACATTGTTCCATAGAATATACTTCATACCTCTTCTCCGTTTCCCCTCTTCCTGCTCAAGAACATTCACTCTACTGTCTCTTTAGAAATCATTTACCTACTTTTTTCCGCACAGACAAGTTTTGAACGACTACACACACAAAAAGCAGAACAAAGAAATGCTAAAATAAAAATTTAAAAAAGAAGAGATTTTAAAAGTGCAACAGTTTTAATATATATCTCCTCTCGACGTGCCCGTGAAACAGACCACAGGTGAAGACAGGGGGGCAGGCAGTGACATGCTGAAATCCTGATATACAATGATACACATTTACAATGAACAGTGATGTATAACATCAAAGTAAAAATCTAAATGACGTGTCTCTTAGATGCTTCAAGACTACAGGATCTGGCTATGTGTAAATCTACACCGTGATTTTCAATTGCTTTGCTTTAGGGAGGTCACATAAGTCTTCACAAGCAGCAAACTACCTCATCTGTCAGGGCATGATTATCTCCATTGTCTTATTTGGTTTAATGCTCATATATAAAATCTAATGCACAGGACAATAAAACTGAGGAAACAGAAAAAGGGACCGACTTTCAAACATGAGTAGACATTTAACAGAACCGCAAAATCTTTCCTCATTATTAGACTGGAGTACAAACAAGTCATTACATTTGAATCGTCTTTTACAAAAGCATAGCTTTGAATATCAGTAATGCCTCAATAGTTCGGTAAAAGACTTTGGACAGACATAAAGATGTTTTAAATAGAGTCATATCAGCATCTTATAAAGGTTGAAGTCACAAAATACATGCGACTCACAGGTCAAAACACAGTTGCCATTTTCTTCATTTAGGACTACATCATTTCTCTCTACCCAACCCAGTATTCACAAATAATATATCCATACTATCCAAACAAAAACTATCCAGTACAAAAATAAATTTCAAACTGGCACACTTATTGAGATATTGACAATATATAATCAGGTACATTAAACCATATGTGCTGTTCAGTTGGTGGACTAGATCCTGTGAAACTGTGACAAAAACGGGCCTAATCCAAAAACAGAGGCCATGTTGACTCTTTTTTAATGTCTATAGTGGTTTTTGTTGTAGCTCAGATGGATTCATTTAAAAGGTAGCAGTTGTGAAACCACTCAGGTCATTGATATGATTATAAATGACATGCTTATATTGCTGATCAGAATGCCCGTCAAGATAAAGTTCACACAATCCACTCAAACACATACACAAACACAATACAAACATACAGAAATGATACACAAAACAAATATGTCCTCCACTTCCCCTCCTCATTGGTCTTAGCTCCATTAGAGTCACTTAAACACTCACTGAGGCCCATCAAGAGCACTCATGGAGTCCTGGGGTGCACTGCTCATTCCTCCAGACCTGTAGAGGGCGATGTCTAATCCAAAAACATCAATGACATTCACATATCATAGTTTTTCTAAAGGCTCCAAGAAGGTGAGGTGAGGAAAATATGGCAGAAGGATGCTGCTAGAGATCCGTGAGCTTGGAATGAATTAGAGGAATGTTTCTCTCTCTCTCTGTCTCTCTCTCTCGTTTCTTTGCTCACAGGAAACTGTCCTCCACCAGGTCTCCTGAGTCTAAGCACATCTCGTCCAGCAAGGTGATGTCCTCCAGCGTCTCTCCCTCACGCTTCGTCATGGAGCTGCTAGAGCCTGTGTCTATTGCGCTTTCATCTGACGTCTGAGAGCTGCAGAGAAAAAGGAAAGTAATTCAGTAACTCAAAGACTCTTGGATCATGACTTTTAAGTATGAACTTGTTAAAAAAAAAAAAAATTGTAAAATATATATGTCAAACAGGTAAACATATAAAACATATCTAAAATAGGAAACAATTATTTTTAATTGTAATAACATGATTTATCATGGTTAATAAGTTTTTATTTACATAATATATCTGTGGAGTACTGTGTATATTTATTATGTATATTTAAATTCATACACATACAGTAATTCTGAAAATATTTACATTGTATTTATATGTATATATCTATTTTACTATTAATATATTTAATATATAAACATATTTTTCTTTAATATATACATTTTGTAATGTGTTTAAAAAATACAGTAAATACAGAAATATTGTGAAATATTTAAAATAACTGCTTTTCAAAAAGCAGTTTATTCCTGTGGTAAAGCTTACTTTTTGGGCGCCATTACTTCAGTTTTCAGTGTCACTTGATCCTAATATTTGGTTATATTGTTATTAGCAAATATTATGTAATATATCTTATTATCTATGTTGAAAACTGTTGTGCTGCTTAAATTTTTTAGGAAACTGTGATGCATTTTTTTCTGGATTGTCATTGTCATGATTGACATGTCTTTGCTGTCACTTTTGTAAGAAATATGAATTTCTTAAAAAACAAAAACTTACTAACCCCAGACATTTATTATATATGTCCAAAATCCTTTTGAATCATCATCCTAACACATCAGAGTGAGAATGTGATGTAATTGGTACCTGTGGCGGTTCCTCTTGCTGTAGTCTTCACTTGACAGAGGGTCGAGGTCTGGCAGAGGAATGATGTAACCGCTGTCAGAGCTGAGTCTCTGTTCATCAAAGCCGCTCTCACGGTCCTTCAGTTTGCCCTGGTTCTTGTAGAGCACACCCATGTACGCATCATCATTGTCAATGCACTGCACCCGAGTCACAGCGGGGTGATCGCTCTTCAGGAAGTCATGATTCACGCGTTCGTAGCACTGCACACCAAGAAAAAAATAAATACAATTAAAAAAGTTATAAATAAATAATATTCAATTAACATTTAATACAAAGAAATAATAGCGATAAAAAATATAAAAGAATTACAGCACGTGCACTAACAATATAACAAACCAGAATTAGATAAAAGTTTATGAATAGGCTTTATGTGACAAAGATAGTAGCTGTAAATAAAACATTAATCTCAAATTAAGCTTGCAATTCACTGTTCTAAGTAAGCACATTGTACTGAAGGAAATGAGGGAGAAATTGAATCATTTCTGGCAGTTGTATATAGCACTTCAACACCATCATAAACACTGCCCAAGCCCAGGTTCTGCCCCATTTCTGCAAGCGTTCTGTGGTTACTTGAGGGCTTACTGGCCCATTTGTGAACCGCATTTCCCACCACACCCCTGCCCAAGGTGCTATAACAGGAGCTAGTTATTCCCTGGCTCATGTGGCTCTGGGAAGCAGAGTTTTGAAGAACCACGTTTGGTGTCTGTTTAATAGAGCAATTATGGCTAGCTGGCGGACGCTAACCGTGTGCTCCTGGTCATTAGCACTGCGGGGTTGTGCCTTGCTGGGGCGTTAGCCAGCTGGAGAGCTGCTGTGCTAATCTCTGTTAGCGGTCTGGGAGTGTTGGCAATGGTGACATACACGTAGCCGAGGCCTCAAAGCCCAATGACACACTGCATTTAAGCTACAGGAAGTGGGAAGCCATTTCCACCATACTTTTATCTGGGCCATTTATTAGGGCATGGCAGGATATTTTATTATAGTTTGGAAAATGATTTATCTTCTATTATAGTTTTCAGTTTCCGTTTAGTTGAATATAATTTTTTTCATTTGACTAATATCAGTCAGATCCTGTTTATCCTGAAAGGAAATAATTAATATCATTTATCAGATTTTTTAAAAAATGTGCTTTTGTCGACACTGTAGTGCCAGTTTGAATTTTTTTCTTTTATCTTTTTTTTATTATTTAGAGAATATTTTTATATAAAACAAATTAAACAAAAAAACTTAAAACTCAATTATATTATAGTTATAGCACAAATATTTTAGTAAGATATTTTTTTAATAATTTAAGTAAATTATTTTCATTTTATTAATTATTGTGCTGGTTTCACCCCTAAACATCTCATACAGAAATCTATGGTTGTTTTTTGGATATTTCAGTCAGTTACCCCCTTCCTGAGGTGGTCCTTCTTTGTCAAAATACATGAATTTAATGTTTTCGTGGAACCAATTAATTACTACATCAGATTTTTTAAACTCAGGTTTTGTAAATATCTTTTTTTTATATCTTTTTTTTTTTTTTTTTTTTAAACTGTTGTTACATTAAAATACTGTTATCATGCTATAATTAGGCCTATAGCACAAACATTTTTATATAGCACAGAAAGTAGCTTTAGTAAATGATATACCAAAGAAAACATAGGAAGAAAGAACAGAGGAACTTGAAATGGTGTGTTTATGTTGCAGGCTTACCCTCTTATAACCTGAAGGCAGCAGAGAGGCCACTGTATCACTCAGGCTGTGGAAAGATGGTCTCTTCTCTGGTTCACTGTTCCAGCACTTCATCATCAGCTCATAGCTGCACATAGACAAACAACACACTGTTTAGACATCTGCACCAATTAAAGCCAAGCAACAGTCATGCAGACTTTGAGATTTAACGTACACATCACTGGAAGCCTGTTCAGGTTTAGTCATTCGGTATCCACTCTTGATCTTGTTGTAAAAGCTGGAATCCACAACCATACCCGGATAAGGAGTCCCTCCTACAGAAACATATGGCATTTTTGGTAACTAAACCATGGAATAAATAAAATGTGTTGGAAACATTGTACAGTTAGGAAATAGCTTCTAAACAAATCTACGGTGACAATAAACATACCAAGAGAAAAGATCTCCCATAATAAGATGCCATAAGACCAGACATCACTGAGTGTAGTATACAAGTTATCAAAGATACTCTCAGGGGCCATCCATTTTACTGGAAGGAAAGTCTGTGTGCGAGAAAGAGAAATAAAAAAAAAAACAACAATTAGAAGTATTAGAGGGTGATTGTTCCAGCTCTTCTTTCCAAAGAAGGTCACGTTAAAACACTGAAAATATCCATAATCTAAGACTAATAATCAAGAACACCACATTAGGACTAAGACAAGCACTCACACTTCCTTTGGAGACGTAGTTGTTATCGTGCATGATGTCTCTGGCCAGTCCAAAGTCGCAGATCTTCACTATCTTGCCTTGAGACAGCAGGACATTACGTGCAGCCAAGTCTCTGTGTACACACTGTGAGAAACAGAGAGAGAAAGACAGAGAGAGCTAAATGAGTGAGAGTGAGTGTGTTACATTCAGAACGGGTTTAGCTCAAATACTCCTTAATCAATGCAAAATCAAAACAAATGTTCATTTTAAATCTTTATACTCTACATTGTGTATATCATTTTGTGTTATCATTAATATTAAGTAGTGTAAAACAATTAAACACGAGTAAACAGTAAAATAAAAGTTTTTTTTGCATAATATATATGTATGCTGTGTTTATTTATATACTGTATATATATATATATATATATATATATATATAAATACAGCACACATACAGTATATATTTTGAAAAGATTTACATGTATTTACATGTCTATATTTATATTCATATATTTATATTATAAATAAATATATTTAATATATAAACATAACATTTCTCTGAAATATATACATGCATGTGTGTGTGTATTTACATACATAATAAATATACACAGCGCACATATATAATATGTAAACAAAAACATTTATTTTGGATGCTATTAATCACAATTAGTCGTTTGACAACACTAATATTCCAACATTTTTAACTACTTAGTGAACTAAATATCTGCACAAAGAAAAATGGCACACATAACACATTTTTCTTTTATTTCCTTTCTTTTTAAATTACAAGTACTTTAATAAATCAGCTTTGAATTTAATTTAATTAAATTAATTAAAAAAAAAAAATTCTACAATCTGCTTAAGCATGCCCTGGTTGGGAATCACAGCTTTTACTGTAACTTCATGCTCTTCAAGGGTGGTCTGGAAGTCCCCTTTTGTAAGATGACATTCAGTTTACCCCCGTTACCAAATTTTAAACACAAGAACTCTGATTAATACTTACTATAACATAACATGAAATGATAACATAATTTCCAATGCTTGGCCTCTGTCTAAAGGCTTCATTTGACCAAGGAGGTTCTGCAAACCCTCAATCCTATGAATTTTAACCATATAGCCACAGAATACAGGCAACCATTTTCTCAAATATAGTAACCTCCTCCACAAAGACTTTCAGAATCACTTTAATGTTTATGTCTGAATGTTATGTCTAAACTGCAAAACTGTATGTATAAGTGAGATCAAAAGTGCAAATGTTTATGCAAATGTTTATAGACAAAGATTTTCTGCACAGAATTTAACTCACGTTCTTAGAGGCCAAGAACTCCATCCCTCGAGCCACCTGATAGGTGAAACTGAGGAGGTCCACTGTCGTCAGGCCTTCATTGGTGTCATCTGAGAGAAGGTTCTCAACTTCACTCTCTTTTGTACAAACAAAAAAACATTTTGGATTAGTACTGAATGCTGAAAATGATCTTGTGTGTGTGTGTGTATAAAGTCTGAGGAATGGCAGGCAGATGTATGCATTAAGACGTTTGTGCTACAATTACCCTCTGTAATTGTAGGGTGCACAGACTGCAGTGACATGGGTGGACCTCTGCTATCACAAGCTAAACGTCTGTCTCTGTGTGTGTGTGTCCTATAACCACCAGCCAAGCCAAACCAGACCACAGCATACCAAATCGACCCGAGTATGTGCAGCAAGCAAGGGACAAACCGAAAAGTAAAGTGCCGAAGGGAAAAAATCAGGAGGATAAAGAATGAGAAAACAGGAAAAGGAATGAGGTGGAGATGTGATTTAAGGATAGTTCACCCCAAAATAAAAAAACTGTCATCATTTCCTTACCTTCATTTAATTCCAAACCCATTTGACCTTTCATTTTTCCATTAAACATGAGCAGAAAATATTTTTCATGCTCTTTTCAGTGCAATTATAATGAACTAGAGCTTCTGAATTTCAAATCTCGACATATTCTTTCCTCTGCTTGACAAGAGAATGAGTCATTCTTTAGAGTCAGACTTTTTCAAAGAATCACTCGATCTGACTAATGCTGTACAATCTGTTCCTTGTACAAAGCTGTCGTATGGCTTGCAATATAGCACACATGTTTGTCTTAAATATATTTTTATGGTGGTTTTGCATTCATTTTTAAGGCTTGAAAGCTTCAGTGCTTCATTGCAACAAAAAGGAAAAGAGGAACCAGCACATTCGTCGAAATATCTGTTTTTGTGTTCCACTGAAGAATAAAAGTAATTCGGTTTGTAATGACATGAGGATGAATAAATAATAACTGATTTGTCATTTTTGGGTAATTATCTATTTAAGAGATGACCATTAAGCTCACCATTGAACTGTCTGTGAGAGGGAGGATGGTCATAGTCAGATCTCTGGATGGGGGAGTATTTTGAGGCTTCATTCATTTCCAGCATGGGGACGTACTGCATGGTGTCTGCCTGCTTCATATCCATATAGTCACCTTTCCCCTCAAAAGACAGGATGACGTAGCTGCACACACATAAATACAGAAATAGTAAATCAGAGGATCACTTGGCTAGTCACTCTAGCCAAATAAAAACACTCACACTATCTGTACTATCAGTCATGATAATAACTCCTTAAATCATTTTAGAGTAGGTCATCAGAAAGAACTTGACTGGTCTGCAGAAAGCAAGCTCTGGTGTGATTTTAAATATAGACCTTGAGGCAAAAACTTATCACCAAACACCAACGACTTGTACATGTGCGTACAGTCATTTTAGACACTTCTAAAACGGTTGCAATGGTGATGGAATAAAATTTTTAAATGCATGAAATATGTTTCCATCTTTGTTGCCACAGTTTTGGATGTGTTTTTTTCTATATAGTGTATGCCATTTTGGCCAGATTTTAAGTCAGCCCTGCATATAAACTTTTTTAGCAGTGTAGTTAATACTAAAAAAAATTATATTCAAAAATGTTATAGTTAATTAAAATAAAGGACGTTGTTAAAGTTAGCTGCCTTTAGGAAAAGGCAACCTTTGTAGGAAGCTCACCCTCTACCTCTTTACTTGTCTGTTATCTCTCTCTCGACTCATAAATGACTTCATTTACCCAATAATACTGAAATCCTGATGATATTAGCATACATATCAGATTAAGAGCAAGACAAAAAATTTCTAACTTCATGTTTTGAACTAAAATGGCCTTTTTACGAATGATTTTTATGATTCACTCATTTTAATGAATTCAGATCTTTTGTGTGGGTGTGAGTGTTGGCTGACCTCCTGCTACTCTCATCAGCTGGGTTGATGCCAAAGATGTCTAGCTCTTTCTTGCCCTTTTCTGTGTGGCGGCTGAGAAACCCATCTCTGTTCTTATGCAGGTAATTCACCAGGTCTCCATAGAAACAATACTCTGTGATAATGTAGATTGGTCCTGAAAGACAAAAAGAGAAAGAGTGAGAGCAGTGTTAATAAAACTGGTCTAATCTTATCAGAGACTTGTAAAATGTCTAAAAATGGGAGGTTAAAGTTCTACATTGCACTTAAATCTGCCTGTTAAAACGCCACACTATAAACAGCCACGAACCAAGAAGACACCACCCAAGAGACCAAGTGTTTGTGTTTGTTATCTGTGTGTTTTCACCTGATTTGGTGCATGCTCCCAGAAGGTTGACGATGTTTAGGTGAGGGCCCAGGTGGGTCATAATTTTCAGCTCTGACATCAAAGCCTGTTTCTCGCTGGAGCGTGCTGTTGCTGAGAAAGTAATCATATTAACCATTTAAATACACTCAAAAACAAAGCTTTCAAAATTGGGGTTTTCAAATATATGCCAACGAAGAACCATTTTGGGTTCCTCAAAGAACCTTTGAGTAAACAGTTTTTAAAAAAAATATTACATTCTTAGAAAAACATTTGAGCCGTTAAAAGAACTTCAGCTACCATGCATTTTATACATGCAACTGCTAGTTAAACTTGAGTTAACTCACGTTTAAGCATTTTCACTGCCACTTTCATCACAGGTTGAGAACGACTGAGTCCGTAAGCAGTGCCTTCCACTACTTTTCCAAATGCTCCTGAGCCCAGGACACGACCTGCAACACACACACATAAACACAAGCTTGAACTCATTTGCATAGCCAGAGGATGCCACTGAAATATTTCCTAGTCTAAAAAAAGCATGTAAACTCAAATTGCTTTCTGTAACTTTTAGTATTACCTCTGTGGTTTCCTGTTAGTAAAGGATCATTTTGCATGTTCAAGTCAAAAACCTCAATCAGTCTGTACAGTCACCACACAAAGCTCTTAAATAAGATCTGTGCAGTAGACTGTGATGATGTCATATTAGGATGGGCTAACAAGACGACCACAATCCCATCAAGTGCATAACCACAACAAAGTGTGACTTAAAGATGGTTGAACCACAAAGAATCCACAGGACAGGATCATGGTCGACTGATTTACTATAAATGTGACTCACCCAGTACAAGTGAATCCCGAGGGAACTCCCAGCGGGAGTCATATGGAAGCTGCATGGGGTCGACATAGATGTACTCGTGACCGTCCGGGCTGACCGATTCAATCACACGCCATCTGATCTCATAACGTGGTTTCTGTAAAGAGGTGTACAAGGAGAGAGTGATTCTCATGTGGTTAGTAACAGAGCTTTCGGGGACTGGAGGATGGTCAGGCTGTTCCACACTCACACTCACTGAGAGGGGAGAAGTGTCATTCACTCACGAACAACATGACAGATGTTCGATTGACGGTCTCATTTCAGCCCTCACAGATGCTAACATGACTGTGCTGATGTATCATGTCTGTTCATGCCTCAAATGTGTATGAGTGACTAAAAGAGTGAAAGTGAAAGAGTGAATTTGGTGATTTGTGAATGTGTGCAAGTAAGTGAATGACTGAGTCGTTAAGAGAGTGGGTGAGTAAGTGGGTTAGTGGTTGTGAATGACTAAATTGGTGAGAAACTGAGTGAATCAGTAAATGAATGAAGGAGTGTAATATATTTGTAAAAAGAACATTTGAAAGAACAGCATTTATTTGATATAGAAATTTTGTCACATTATAAGTGTCTTAACTATTGCTTTGTTGAATAAATGTATTCAGTTATTAGAGAAATCTTACAAGTATGGATAAATTTACATGCTTTTTTAAATGGGTGAGCAAGTTAGTGAGTAAATGTGAGTATGTAAACTGGTGAGGAAATGATGAATGGGTGAGTAAATGCCAGTGAGTAAATAATAATAAGTAAGGGAAGGAGAGTCAATGTATATGAGTGAGTGAGTGAGTAAGTGAGTGAGTGAGTGAGTGAATGAGTGAGTGGATGAGCAGGTGAATGACTGAGTGGATAATAAGTGAGTGAGTGAGTGAGTGAGTGAGTAAGTGATGAGTGGATGATGAGTGAGTGAGTGAGTGAGTGAGTGAGTGAATGAGTGAGTGGATGAGCAGGTGAATGACCGAGTGGATAATAAGTGAGTGAGTGAGTGAGTGAGTGAGTAAGTGATGAGTGGATGATGAGTGAGTGAGTGAGTGAGTGAGTGAGTGAATGAGTGAGTGGATGAGCAGGTGAATGACCGAGTGGATAATAAGTGAGTGAGTGAGTGAGTGAGTGAGTAAGTGATGAGTGGATGATGAGTGAGTGAGTGAGTGAGT
>JAUMHE010000075.1:9149631-9182973 GCA_032359235.1 Enteromius mattozi
GTGGATGAGTGAGTGCGTGAGTGAGTGAGCAGGTGGGTGAGTGAGTGAGTGGATGAGTGAGTGCGTGAGTGAGTGAGTGAGCAGGTGGGTGAGTGAGTGAGCAGATGAGTAAATGAGTAAGTGAATGAGTGAGTGGATGAGTAAACGAGTGAGTGAGTGAGTGGGTGAGTGAGTGAGTGAGTGAGTGAGTGAGTGAGTGAGTGAGTGGATGGATGAGTAAGGGATGAGTGGATAAGTTAGTGAGTGAGTGGATGAGTGAGTGAGTAAGTGAGAAATCGAGTGAGTGAGTGAGTGAGTGAGTGGATTAGCAGGTGAGTGAGTTGATGAGCAGGTGAGTGAGTGAGTCAGTGGATGAGTGAGTGAGTGAGCGGGTGGGTAAGTGAATGAGTGAGTGAGTAAGTGAATAAATGAGTGAGTGAGTGAGTGAGTGAGTGAATGAGAGAGTGAGCAGGTGTGTGAGTGAGTGAGTGGATGAGTGAGTGAGTGAGTGAGTGAGTGAGTGGATGAATGAGTGAGTACCTGTTTCCAGATTATGACCAGCACAATGAGTGAGATGATGACAATGACCACCAGCACCAGAACAGCAGCAGCCACAGTGAGCTCCGAGTGCGGACCTGAACACACCAGCAGCAGCAGCAATGAGGAAGAGGAGGGTGGAGATATGTAAAGATATGGTACAAAACTAAACTCTGACAACTGCCAAAACAAAACTTTTTTAATGAGCTACAGCTTAACTTACATACCTAATAATGTCATCATAATAGTATAAATATTTTCACATCACTCTCGTATGCTGTATTAATCAAGATGCCCAGTGTGAGCAATTTATTTAAACAGTAACTTAGTGAAGCAAAACCCCTGCCAACAGAAACTAGTGTAAACACATATGGATTTGTTTCTAAAGACCATGGACGGTCCACCTGAGGAATCTATCACAGGAAAAAAGACATGGGGAGCCTGACGAGACAGGCACGGTTTACAAAATGAGGCTAACAGATGTAAAGACTACTAAAGTAGCATTTGCTAAATTTAAAGAACCATGATCACAAACACATAAATATAGAGATGTTTCCTTACAATGACTGAAACTTCAGCAAACAAAGACTAGCCTCAGTGAACATCTACTGCCAGCAATTCATCCCTAAATAAACGGTACATCTGAGATTCAAATTAGTTTCAAATCAGCTCCAAACTTTGTTTACCTTGTCTACCCACGACAAACAGTGACACTAAAGAGTTTCACAGCACTTCAAATCAATGGGCTGGTCAATAAAATCATCTTTAAAGAGACAAACACAGGCCTCTCACCATTTGACATGAGTTTAATCTCTCGTGAAACAGCACCCATGTCATTCCTGGCCAGACAGCGCACTGCAGTTGAGCTCTCAAGACGGTGGAAGATGATGTGACTCTCAATGTTGTTGTCCACATCCATTTGCAGATCCACTGTGATGTCCGTAGAGTTGATCGGAAGTGGCATCCACTGGGAGGAATCGTTGGCACATCTGGCGGAAGAAAGAAAAGTGAGCTCAACATGATGTCATAATGGTGACTTGACTTTAATCTCTAGGGATGAGACAGTGTCATCTACTCTGAACTGCTTTTACAGAAAGAAAGTCTGAAAAATGAGGACTGAATAAGGAACGACAGAAATATAGAGACAATAACTGTAGGGTAGCAGAATGAAACAAAAAAGACGAATGCTTACTGTTTAATGTTTTTGCAGATATACCAGTCCACGTCAGGGGCAGGGGAGCCGCCAGTAATACAAACCACTTCCTGACCCGCAGAGCCATGGTGGATATCCATCAGGTCCACAATCACAGGGGGGACTGTAAGAAGAGAAATCATTTTACTTTCTCACAAAGCTTTTTCATTGGCCACACCATTTTCTTTTAGCAAGGATGCATTGCATTGGTCTAAAGTGACAGTAAAGATATTGATAATGTTACAAAATATACTTTTTAAAAATATTTTTCTGATCTTTTGAACTTTCCTTTCTTGAAAGAATCCTGGAAAACTGCATCACAGCTTACATAAAAATATTACGCAGCACTATTTCCAACACTGATAATAATAAAAAAATCTTGAGCATCATATCAGCATATTATACTGATTTCTGAGAGATCATGTGACACAGAAGACTGGAGTAATTGATAGCTTTTGCCATCACAGCAATAAATTACATTTTAAAATACATTTATATATAAAATATATTTTTAATTGAAATAATATTTTACAGTGGTTTGCTTTATTTTGATGATAAGCAATGAACAGTAGTTAATTTCAAATATAAATATACCCCAAATAATTTATTTGTTTTTTCATTTGAATACTAAAATTAAATTAAATAAAAATAAAACACATACAAATATAAAGTAAAATTGAGGCTATGACTTCATATGCACACTTATGTTACAAAATTATGCTAAACATTATTAATTTGTTTAATGCTTCATAAAACAGGTTTTATGACAGAAGTTAAAATTTTATATCTTATCTATCCAACAGTCTTTAGTTATGTTTCAAGCTAAGCAAATTCTATTATCAGTCAAGTGCTATTAAACTACCATTAACTACCATTTTAAAATAGTATGCTTTAAAATGTTGCAATTATTTTAAGTATTTGCCACACTCCTGGTTAGGACAAATACAGTACATTAGAAAACATACACTTATACTGTAAGCACATGTAGCTACACATTGCTTGACAAAGATCCTCCAGTTGACAACAAGAAAAACCTAAACAAATGTATGTAAAGAGTGGTTAAGAAAGATATAGAGGTGCACTGAGATAAACAAACATGAAGCAGAGGCAAAAGCTAACACATGCAAATGTAGGTAAACAAAGGTGTGACAAACACAAGCTGCAGCTACAGAAAAAAAGAAAAGGTCCCACCTTTAACCTGAAGGTAGAAACTGTTGCTGGCATTCTGGCTGCCTGTTTCTGCCCTGATGGTATAGTTCCCACTGTCCTCTGCTTTAGCCCTGATCAGGGTCAAAACACCCTGGTAACTGAACAAACAACAACAGCTTTAATGCAACACTTTTAAAAGAGATACAGATGTGATTTTTTTTTTTAAGCACGTATATAAAATGTGATATGTGAAGTCAGAGTTTTTTTAGTCACCTGGTCTCATCAATTATTAGGAGGTTGGTGGTAATTTCTGCAGCAACATCTCCCAGGACCGATCCGTCCTTTAACCATGTGACTTTGGGAGCAGGGAAAGACTGTATGTCCACCCTGAACTCTCGCACCTCATCCAGCTTAGTAGTCTCCACTGGACCAATCACCGGACTTATATGCACAAACTCACGATCTGCACACGAAAAACAAAAGGGCAGATTAGGACTGCAACTGAATCACTGAGAATATAATCATGTGTGAATTTGCAAAAAGCATTGAAAATCATGTGCTTCTGTGTCACTGTATGTGATCACCGTACCATAGACTGTAATGGTGAGCTGTTTGGTTTGGCTTTCATTGCTCTTAACATCAGTGATGGAGCAAGCGTAGATGCCGCTGTCTTTCGGCGAGGCATTAGTCACTGTCAGAGTATAATGGATCTCAAGATCTCGCTTATTCTCCTTTACGGTCTTTTCTCCTCGACCCACCTAAGAGAGAATAACAGAGGGAGAATATAAATATATATTATATATCAATATATAATACTGATTTTAAGGGAATGTTATATAAATGTGTTCTTTTTTGTTCTGTTCCTGTCTCACCAGCTTCCCAGGGTATTTCCAGTGGTCCTCCAGTATCTCACTGTTTCTGGCTACACAGACAACAGTGATGGTCTCACCCACCAGCAGAGCTTTCCTCTCCGCTAGCAGCTCCACTTGCACATCAGACCCTCCTGAGAGACAATATGATAAATGCATGTTAAGGTGGATTAATGCATGGCAGGGGAATTGTTCAAATGTATTGTTCCACAAAACACAGTAAGAAACAATACAAAATACAAAAGTCTGTGAAATATATATGTAAATATATGAGTAGTTGACATTTCAATGTGTCCTATGGTGTGACAGCAATAAAATAAAATAAAAATAACCTCTATCACTGAAGATAAACCTCTCTCATGCTATTTGTAATTTTTCTCATATTATTTGTTTATTTTTTCTACATTTTTGCTGTTGCACCATAGAACACAGTCCAATTTTTATTTGCCAACTACCCAAATATATATATTACACAAGATAAATTCAGTAAAACTTAGTAAATATAAATGTATGTTTCTTACTCAATAGCCAATATTTGTTGTTTTTTAAGCTTAAAAATCTGAAAAAAATATTTTTATTTTTTTTACAGTTAAAACAGACAAACAGACATATACAAGTCAGATACCTACATTTAATCAGCCTGGTCATGTTTATTCCAGTAAAATAAATGTAATATATATATATATATATATATATATATATACAACGGCCTCGCTAAACACCTTTTACTATAAATCTGCTGGGACCCAGTGTAAATCTCAAGCTTAAGTTTTAACAATTTACTTTATTTGTCAGTGTATTATATATATATATATATATATATATATATACACATAAATATATAATTCATTCTCACCTGTCCAGCCGTGAATGATGTACTCTATGCTGTCATGCGTCTGTCCGTTAATGAGGGTCCTACAGACATAAGTCCCAGAGCTGAAGAGGCCAATGAATCCTCTCTTGCTGTCATAGACACTGGGCAGAACCTCACTGGTCTCAATGTGAATCAGAGAGACGGTGGCTCTGGGGTCTGTCACACGGCAGGGAATCTCCTTTTCATCATGACTCGTCAGCACATGGTTTTCAAAAGGGCTCATGGACGGCACAAATGGCGTTTCTGGATCTGCATGTGTATTTGGAAAGAAATTTATTATCAGTTTGCCACGTATAAAGGGCTTCATACTAACTATATAGCATACATTTTTTTAAAGAACGTTACTGTGATAATCTAGCTATAGTAAAGTAAAAAAAAAAACAGTACCTGGCACATAAATATAGATGGAGGTCTCCTCAGTGTTGTTGCTGGAGTCATAGTAGCAGATGTATTTTCCTGTATGGGCGGCCGTCGCATTGCCAACAGTCACAGTGGAGATGAAGAGTCCTTTTTTTTCAGTGTCAAACTGCTCGTGGAGATAAACAGGGCTGTCCCAGGAGAGCTCGGCCTGACCTCGACATGTGAGTCGGAAAGTGGAGTGGAGAGACACCTCCATGCTTTCCCTCTGGGGCCACATGACTGGAGCCAGCACTGACTGTGGCAGCTCTGGGTACATGGCTGATCAAGACATGAACAAGTATTTGAATTTCTCATGAAAACTTTAGATTTAGATTTCTGAATCATTGTGGGCACTTCATGCATTCTGCTGTTTGATATAATATATTATGTATTTATACCTTCAACTAGCAGTTTGAATGAAAATGTTGAAGTCCTGGAACCAGTGGATGCAACAATCTCATAGATGCCACTGTCCTCCTCTATAGGGTGACGGAGAACCAGAATATTCTCATACCTTTGTAAGAAATAGACATGATCATTACAGTTATTTCAGTGGTATTATGAAACTGGTGACACTTCTAATTATATTTAGATTGATAACAGTGGTTAATTCATTAGCATGAACTCACAATACTTTATGTAATTTATTTATTTTTTAAAAAGTTGGATAAATATTAAAAAATACATATTTTTAAATACATTGTAAAGTATTTTTTTTTATGTTAATGCTGATTTTTAAACATTTATTTTGTTGCAAACTTTTTTCAATAAAAATACATTTTACAGTATATTTCTATAAAAAATAACGTTAAAGCTTATTTATTATATACTTAATATATTTATTTGGGTATTCAAGTAAAATGTTTGTAATATCTTATTAGAAATATATCAGTACATTATAATATGCTATATTATTTCATAGAAATATTATCAATAATAGAGATTACAGGACAAAACATTACTGTTTTAAACAGAAAGACTAATATTGTTTTATGAAAAATGAAATTTCTATGTGTATTTTATGAACAGATTTGTGAAATTCTACCTGAGGCCTTCCAGATGAGTGGTCTTGGTGGAGATGTAGCTGTCATCCAGCTCAATGTTATCTTTAAACCACCTGACCTTTGGCTCAGGGTCGGCATCAATGTAAATAGTGAACTCTTTTTCCTCCAGAAGCGACACAATCTCCACTGGCCCGATGCCATTAGATATTACTTCCACAAAAGAGTTCTCTAAAGGTCAGAAGAAAGAAAGAAAGAACATTGATTGATTGTCTCCTCCACATCTGTTCATCCCATCTCCGTTTACTGGTTTTAATGGTGAAAGCAGAGGTGTGTAGAGTCTGAGAAGTGAGAAAGAGAAGTGCGCACCGTGGACTGTGATTCCCAGGATGAGAGACTTGATTTTTCCCGTGATTTGGTTGGTAACAGCACACTCATAGCGTCCAGTGTCTGCCACAGAGGCTTTCGGGATGTTGAGGATGTACTGAACCTTATCTGGGAAAGTTAACTTCATTGGAACAGCATCTCTGGCCTGAATAGTGTAATAATGAGGAGAGAAAAATAAAGAGCTGTATTACATAAATTGTGTTTACTATGTATATGTGGAGTGATGACAGCATGACAGTGATCAATAGCAATTTTTTAACACTTTTGAATAGGGAACACATTTTTACTATTAACTACAACTTTTCCCTCAATAAATCCCTAATTAGCTGCTTATTAATAGTTAGTGCCGAAGTTGTTAGGTTTAGGTATTGGGTAGGATTAGGGATGTAGAATAAGCTCATGTAGAATAATGCACTGGCATGTGCTTAATTAATACCAATAAATGGCTAATATTCTAGTAATATGCATGCTAATAAGCAACTGGTTAAGAGACCCTCTTGTCATGTAAATGTTTCTTTTTTCATAAACTCCACTTTTCTATTCAAAGATATACTTAGCAAGATTGTACTGTGTCTGTCTATTTCAGCATGCTGGAGATAAATCAGCTCTGCACGAGTCTTTTAAAGGGCCGTTGTCATCACAAACAGCCACAGCAGAACCCAGAACGGCTCCGGTCCAGACAAAAACTTGGAGCATCTCTACACAATTCCATGCTGCTTTCAAAAACCAAGGACTCTTATTTTTAAAAATAATGCTTCTGACAGACTGATTTAAAACAAACATGGATGGTGAGCTACATGATGCATCCAGACTCACTGAAATACAAGCACCTCTTTCCACCAAATACATAAAAACTAGCTGACATGGATTTTTCACAACCAAATGAACACATAAAATATACAACTAAAATTAACTATAACTAACCAACCAACAAACTAACTAGCAACTTTTTACAATTCACATTTACAATGCACAAAAAATAACTAGACAAAACAAAAAACTAGCATACTAACATCTTTTGATTTGAAACTTACTTAACATAAACCATACAAAAACAGCCAACTATCCACCTAACACCAAAATGACCTCAACCAAATCTAACCGTACAACTAACCAACAAACAGATTTACTTGTTGTTCATCAATCTTACAAAGACTACATCAGCTACCTACCTACCTAACTAACTATCTATCTAACACAACCATTACATCAACTAAAACTATAACCTACCCAATGAATAAACAAACTGATTTACTAATATCTTTTCATTTGGAGCTTACAATCATCATCAAATAAACATTTCAACTTCACATTTGATTTGGAATTTACATGAATCATCAAACACACACAAAATATGTACTAAAACTATCTATCAGGCATCTTTTATTTTGTAAACACCCTTCATTAAACATGTTAGTTCACACAGACCTCTGTGGTCTTGTGAATCCCAAACACATGTGGATTCACAAGACCACAGAGAGCTCACAGAGGTGAGAAACTCACATCTGTCTTCAACACTCACAGGACATTCGGGTCATAGGTCAAAGTACAGAGTAAATTAGTCTCACTGCTTTCCTTTGAGGTTTCTACCTTAACTTTTGTTTTGCATTCCGCTCCAACCAATTATATAAAGAACGAGAGAATACTCCCCCAGAATATGTCTCTCCATCACACACTTCAGTTATGGAGTTCAAGTAAATTAGTTTTGTTTATATTAGGTTAAGTACAAAACAGATAGGGAAAGAGCGAAACAGATGAGGTTCTTGCCTGTATTTCGGGATGCAGCCACTGCTGGTGGAAAGCCTTCCCATGAGGCATCTCACAGGTCAGATTGACAGCATCCCCCTCTTTCACATCCTCCATACTGGCACTCAAATTTATGTTGAAGCTGTTCTCTTCTTCATCATCAACATCATCATCTTTGGCATTTTCAAAACAACACAAATCATTTACAAAACATGAACGATGCTGCAGTTAAACTCATTTTGCTTACTACTCTTCTAATTAAAATAAAAACATGTGTGAGTGGAATCAGGGCCAATTGCTCGATGCAAGGTCCAAGAGCAATGCAGATCCACCCAATGACTCTTATTTCTTTTCACTATTTCTTTTGCCTAATATTTAAGCTGCGCCTTCAAAAGGCTGCAAATGTTCTTCTCATGAGTAACTTGCAGAGTACAATGATCCAATATGAAGCAAGTGTGTGTCAGATCTCACACCTGCAGCCCACCCCAACTCAAAATGTCATCACTCTTCACTAACAAGAATTTGTCATCTCCCTTGATACTCATGTAATGTCAGAGCAATGACCTAATATTTCACTTTTCTTTGTCAAAATCCAAAACAATCTATTATACTGTTTGAAATGTTAATAAAAGCATGTAAATGTTGCATTATTTATGGTGCGTTGCTTACCCATAATATTTGTCACGTTATAAATGATGCTCTGCACTGCTTTGCCATTCACGGTCGTCTCGCAGACATAGCGACCTGGTGATAATACACCGTGAAAGCCAAGTTTGTGGTCGTAAAACACAGAAACTTCATCCCCACTTTGCAGGTTTCTGAGAATCACTTGAGAATGTGGGTTTGTAGCACGGCAGGGGATGGTTGTGGACTTTTCATCTGTCTCAACATCAGGTTCAGACACAAATGGAACTTCAGGATCTATGGAAGAGGTGGGAGTCCGTTTTACAAATGCAAAATGTATCAGTTGTTTTATGCATATTTAGCAGTCTTGAACAATAATTTACCTAGAACAAAAATGTAGATATCAGTGTCTTTTTCAGGTTGATCCTCATACAAACAGGCGTAGTATCCTGTGTTAGAGGCCTCAGCATCAGTGATTACCAAAGTACTGTGATTAAACCCAGACTTTGCTTTACTGTTGGGGGGTAAAGGCTCGACCCATGTCACTCTCATCTCTCCGGAGCAAGTGATGGTGAAATCAGAATGAGGCATGAGAATAAATTCCTTTTGATCTGAATCAATAACCGGCCAAGGTTTTGAAACATCTGTAGGGGAATATTTAATGTATTACAACCTTTTAATTACATTGGTACATTTATGACATTTTAAATAAATAAATACTACTATTAAAAATGTATAAAATAGAAAAAGAAACAACATTAAATAATATATATTTTATTTTTTTAATTTTTAACATCCACATACCTGAAATTACCCCTAGTAAGACAATCCCCAAAACGAGATGTGTCTCCAGGAACCCCATGATCACTCAGATCGTGCTCAGCTGAAAAGATATAAAATATGAAAATCGACTTTACCAACAGACAGAAAACGAAAATGACAACAAAAAACGCCAAACATGTAAAAGAGACAATTTCTGTGTAAGTTCTGATTTGTACTGTATTGATGTCCTGTGGTTAATCCGGTATAAAGGATGAACCTCTGTTCAGTAATAGCTCAGGTAGCCTAGGGAGACCACTGAATAATCGGCAGCAGAAAGTTTTGGAAAGGTTCAGTGCCAAGACATAAAAGGTCTTTAAAGAGTCTGGACGCGGTTCACTCAGTAAACTGACGCCAGACTCTTTCTCGGCGGAGCACTTGGATAGTTTGCTTCGGCTTTGTTTGACCACCAGGTGGAGACACAGTTCACATTATCCCGAAGACACGAGCGCAGCGAGTACAATCAAGTTTTCAATGTCCCGCATGAAGAAACCATGATTTTTCTTACTAAATGCGTACAACTGTGACTTTTTGAATCCATACGAATACAGCAAAATATATACGATATAACAACAGCTCGCATGGACACAAATCAGTAGCCCTATTAAGATTACTGCGCCTATCTGTTGACTACTCAATAATATTAATATATCTAGGCCTATGTGCGGGCAATGTGTGGGATAAATTGTTTCCTTTGTTTTAAATCTACATTTTATCGCAGTATAAATTATATGATAAGTTATTTTGGTCAGCAGGATTTAAATTTGAGACTACAATTAGATTACAGTCCTGCAGCAAATTTGCTGCATTCTGTCTGTTTCTTTTGATTTCAAAAGTCTCGTCACTGGTTTGAGCGCTTGTTTTGGTACATTTCTAATCAGACATTCCGCGCGCGCGTGTTTTATCTCTGTCTGTCTGATCCTCAGACCCCTGGGTTCCATCAGCGCTTCAACAGACAGTCAATGCCCCTTAATATGAAGTGGTCAGCTCTGTTAAATATCAGTTACCCTGAAGAAATGCACCAATTATTTCATTTAGTCCTCTTCAGAAAAAAAGACAAAAAAATCAAGGTAATTAATTGATGAAATCATGTCCAGTTGTTTTCTAAGATTAGCAGTTCTGTAAGGTCTACTTCAAAGCGAAGAGAAAAACTCTTTTTACAGCCCAGAGAAGACAGAAGCTCTGCCGTTTGCTCATGTCAGCCCTCTCAATCTAATTATCCTTGGTGAATCCGAGGGTGTTGAGCAACTGTAATTAGTCGACCCCTTTCTGTGCTGCAATTTGGGAATCCATTGGATTGCCGTAGGAATCAATTGTGGAATGGCAGACGAGTGCGCTTTCTGTACCGCTCATCTGTCCAGCGGTGACTGGAGCGCAAATGTCGGCCCGCACTTTTTTCGCGCACCCCTATTGCCAGGCGCCCACACACAGATGCGCAACTGACTGCCAAACACAACCGATCCGCTGCGCTTGACACTTTCGGGCAACAGCTGAGCAAGGGGTGCCCTCCAACACCCAGTTACTTCACGCGTAAAACGATTTCCATGGGAATAAAAGAAAGCGGTCTAAAGATAGACTGTCGAGGTTGCTGAGTACAGTGGTAGTCGCTGCAGAGAAAAAGAAAAGAAAAATATATATTTTGTCTTTCATTTCATCCAGTTTCAGCCTTATTTTAGTCAAGCAAAGCAACACTGTTTCCTTGATCCTTGGTACCTAAATTGCATTAAGTTAATCCAGATGTGAGAGAAGTTCCCCATTCATGCAGATTCATCATCGACTCGGACTTCAGCAGAGAAGGCGGCAAAGAAGTTTTCTAAACTCCTCAATCGTGGTTTGACTCCATCGCTCCGCAATAAACAAATCTCCATTCCGCAGACTAATCCAACGAATGGTATTCCAGTATGGTTATGGGCATCCCATTTGAATTTTGATGGGTAAACAAGTCTCCAAATCTAGTCCGAAATGTGTTTGCCATTAGACGCCAGAACTGCGCCTCTCCACGGGCTGAGACACCCCCAGCTGCGCGCCTGCGGCTCCAACTGAGATCCAGCACAACCAGGCTTTGACTTTACTGGTGATAATGCGATTCCTTTGGGGAAAAAAGTCTATAATCCTGCTCGATGCAAAAGTTTCAAGAATCAAGGTTGAAAAAAGAAATCCATTTCTTTTTTCCTGAGATGAAAACGAATGATTGACGTGTCCATTGTGAGCGGTGATGGAAAAATATTAAAATCCCCGTATCATTTAAAAGTAAAATAATTAAGGGAGTTTTTATATAGCAAAATTGAACCCCCCCCCCCCCCCTTCTTTTTACTGGTCGTCTCAAAAATACAGAAAATTAATTAATTAAAGAAATGCGATTGTTAAAAAAGAAATAAAAGAACATCTTAAATTAATCTAATCCTAAATAATTGCAATTATGCTCAGAGGTTAAACGTTTTTGAACGTCTGAGAAAAACTTTGCATGAAAGAAAATACAAAAGAAACTAATTAAACTAATTTAAACATACAATACCTTTTTAATCCCTTTTAGTTGTTCCCTTTGATAAAAGAACAGCCAAGATGAATGGCAAAGCTCTTGTAAAATACTCTAATCAGCCCAAGGGTCCTCAGTTGTAAAGCAGTAGTAATCCTCTCACTTGTGCTGCGCTCCTCCGTCCTGCTCCACGGCCACTCACACAAATGCGCCTATGCAACAGAAACCTGTAATTGATTCAATGTTACAGTCCATCCTTCCCAGAGAACTAATCATCTGGCTCAAAGTAAATAACTCTCAGGAAACGGCCCCTCCTCCTTCCAAAATAAGAGTCCGTGTTTTCACACTGCAGCTCCAAAGAGGAGTCAGATTTCTCCGTGCTCTGCAGTTCTGAAGGAGGTGCATGAAAAGAAGTTGAGCAGGGAAGAAAAGGACCATATGTTTTTTGTAAGTCCAAGAGGGGCCCTTTTGGAATAAAGGGATCTTTTTGTGGGGACAATGAAGTCAAGTGACCCATTAAAAGTGTTTTTATAGAGGCTTAGGTAGGAAAGAAATCAAAGAATTGGGAATGCACAATTACATTCAGTTACTCGATTAACCTTGTCATCACGCTCCATTCTTCACGTTCAGCTTTTAGTTGATTGCGCTTTTCAGTTGTGCTTGTTGCTGCTGGAGTAGCTGTGTGCGCTTTGTTTTTTTTATGAATAATCATTTAAGAAGACTTTTTAATTGTGCTTCTCCTGTCATTTCTAGAAAGGACGTTTAACTTTTCAGTTTATTCAGCCTGCATTTCTAATTTTTTATTAATCGCCATTATATATAAACAAAATGTCATTCCTATCTTGGATTTTCAGATAACATATTTTATTTATTTTTTGTAAGGAGTGCAGTGTGATTTAAATGGACCAAAATTTCTAAATTAGGGGTCCTTCAAAAGCAAGTGCTGACACATGCAAGGGGGCGCTCTAACATAAGAAACAAATTCAATCGTTCTCGGTCTCTCTCCTTGTATATCATTTATTACAGCATGCTTTTAAAACAAACGTTTAGCAAAAACAATAAGACATTACCGACTCGTGAAACTTTACATTGGGTTTATTTGTATTCCGTATCTGAAAGTTGCGGAAACTCCCACAAAGTTGCCACTATCTCTTCTTTAAGACATACCAGACTGAGATAATGGCTCATTATGAATTAGTACTTTTCGTGTCCCTGCACACGGTGATTCGCCGCTCTCTGTGCGGATGACTGACCCGGTATGTGGTGAGTGAAGCCCCGGGGCAGGCTTGGCCCCCCTCTAGCCCTCTCCGTTCTTCCTGCAGCAGGTCCAGAGGAGCCCGCCTTGCAGCTCACCCTCGTAGAGAAACGCACATCTCCAGTTGCTCGGCACAATTATTTCCACATGTTCGTGCCGCACGGCCGCTCAAAAGAACAGAGTCTCTTGTTCTGGAAACAAAAGACTCTAATCTCTGAGACTAAAACTGAAGCGTTTAGAAACTGCGCGGGATACCTTGATCGGTGCTTTAGTTTGGAATCGTTGCAATGCATTGAAGTGAGCAAAAGATTGGCAACCAATACGCGCAATTACGCGGGTCTAATTCGATTGCGTGGCTGTAGTTTGTTTTTGTTTGCTTAAGATGTCTGCATTAAAACGTATTTTAATGTCAGACTTATGCAGACATGCGGACTTTAACAAAGGGAGGTATTTGATATTGAGAACATTCTGGATCAAGTCAGCTGAACTCCGCATACATGCACTTTTCAACCTGTAAAAACTGCAGTTAATTTTTCCAGTATTCTGATTGTGCTGTTTTTTTTTTTTTAATTTAATACCAGTTAAAAAGAGTTCAATCAGTTCAAAAGAATGTCCAGAATGGGACGAATGCGCGAGCTGGAGGGAGAATCTGTCCTAGCTACGGGACACCAGGACTTTAGTCTACCTCCTCTCAGTATGTTTGACGCCAAGATGAAGAAATCGTTTTCACAGGAACATGCACATCCAGTGAGAGTTTTATCTTTAATGTCAGAATGAAGAAATGCGGTGCGATTTTTAAGTCTAGTCTCTCTTCAGAGACATATAACCACATGGTGGCGTATATGTCCATCGGTGGGACAGCCTGCATCCATCTCTTTCCTGTCATTACAGTTCAAACCTATTAAGTAAGAGAGAGGGAGAGAATCGGAGAGAGAGAATTAAAGCCCACTGGGAGTAATAAAAATGAAATCGAAGTACAAACCACATCAAAACAAATTGATTTAACTTTATTAGCACTATAACGACGTAAAGGGTGCAATAACAGCAAACATTTGAGGTTTGACATTTTGACATGCATACGTTGTTTCACACACACAAACACACACACACACACACACAAAAGGAAAAAGTATAGACTAGCCTACTAGTATTTTAAGCACGTTCTGAAGTTACAACGTTGTCAACCGATTTAACACAGTAACCAGCAGTAACGAAGGTTCAGTTCCAGTTTCCTTAAAGGCATGTTTGGTGTTATTTTTCAGTCTCAGAAACATAAAAAGCATCAAGATTGAAAATATGCAAAGCTTATGCAGACCAGAAATGCTTTAAGAAGTATTCATTAGATCAAAACAGAAAAAGGCATTTTAAGCACAAGAAAACGCTTTCTCTGTTATCTGTGCTGATATGGAGTCAACCTTTGAATGGTCAGTTGTCACTGGCTCTGACGCGCTGTTTTCACACACGCGCTGTCCAGTGTGCTGAAGCTCGCCGTTTTTTCTTTATCTGCTTTATATTGTGAGCGTGGGGCCGGGCAGAAGCGCTACTGCTCTGCGAGGAGGAAAACTTCATAATGAATGCTGCTGGCTAACCTTGACCGCGAACACTGAGTCAGCAAAAGCACTTAACACATGAGTGTGTAAAATGTTAAAGTAAACATTTGGGACAAGCTTTTTAGGTAGGTTTTGGTTGCCTAGAAATCTGAAATGTCAAGGCAAAAGTGAAACAATAACGTTACATTTTGTTCAAATCTGTATGGCTAAATTATTGGGTGCTGAAAATTGCCCTGTTATTTTCTGTCATTATGGGGCAATAAAAGTAACCCTCTTGTTTTTGTGCAGATTTTCATGGTCATCTGATGTTTTTCCTCCTAAAAGTGTGGGTTAGAGTTCCAGATCCTCAACACTGTTTAGTTTCAAAGGTAAACTATAAGCTGAGGAGTGATAGCTGCTGGTCTTTAGGCCAGTTTGCATGCTTTGTAACAGTATATTATGAGGACACGCATCAAATTTCGTGAAGTTTCGCCTATAGGTGCCGCTATAACCGAAAATGCATGCTGATCCAGCCGGGTCTCAGGAAAACGCGTATAAATAGTACGCCAGCTATAAACGAAAACTCGTGGTACAGATACGCAAAAACTTTGGCGTATATATGGCACGCATGTGCTTGGCGTGCAGTTTTCGCGTGCATTTGATACGAAATTTATTGGCACACATATGATACGCATCTACCCCACAACCCTAATCCTACCCATGGCTTACCATATACACGCCAAAGTCCATTTTTGCGTCTCACAACCACGAGTTTTTTCTTTTTTATATATGGCATGCTATTTATGCGCACATTCGTGAAATCGGATACGAGCATAACAGCAACCTTTCCATCGAGGAAGTTGAAATCGTAACATTTCTTTTCTGCAGGTACTATCATAGCGTAAGACAATGAAACATAGTAAACATAAAATAATTTGATAACCCAAATCACTGCCAATAGCCAATCAAATTTCAGCAGCCGTTTATTTGCAGACTACCCAAAGTATAGCTATACAACAGAAACTTTTTCAACAGACATCTTTACCATTTAAAATGCCCCCGCTATTGCATTCTCCATAGGGCCACATATTTCATGAAAACAACTGATTATTACAACTAATATATGTTGCTATGTTGAATTATTACACAATGTTTTGAAATATCGTTCATTCAGGATTAGTGTTATGGCCTCAAATGGGATCTAGTTAAAAATAAAATATTTTTCCAAAATTTGTGAGCTTTGGCTCCTCTTGTGCTCCCAGAAATCATTTCTTAAAATAGATGTTCGAAGTACTCAATATTCTTGTTTAGAGAGACACAATGCAACATTTACAACTGATTTCAACGACAGGCATTGATAAATTTCTGCATTCATTCGGATTATTTACAGCCCTCAAGTATAGGCCTACTTTCCAACCCTCAATATAATCAACAGAGAACACTAGTCAGTAAAGAGAAAGCAAGACATTTTATTTGTTTATTCTCCAAATAATTATGTCATTGTGAACTCACGCATATCTGGAATAGATTGTGACCAGGACTGAGACCTTAAAATAGAAACGCCACCTGTTCATCAGGCTCCTCAACAGGTTTTTCTCACATGGTTGTGCTATCTATCTATCTATCTATCTATCTATCTATCTATCTATCTATCAGCCTTTAATAAGGTTTCATTCCTTTAGCTAGGGCACCAGACCCTGATTCCTCTTATTTCCACCTGAATGAGTTAGCCAAAGTAATGAATAATATTCTGTCCTCCAACATTGTGTGACAGATATAATATAATCATATATTATCTCATTCAAAGCTGACCCCTTTTTACAACGGCTATACATTCTAATCCAGCAAAGCCACTAAGCACACTTGATAATATAGTGGGCACGCTCAGGAGCGCAACAATGGGACGCCTTAAAGAGGAGCTGACACGTCTCAGAAAGGGCCCATTCTAGAAAGCCCGACAAAAGCGCTCGGGACATATTGTGTGATGACCGAGTTCCCACTAAATTAAGTCACCATGGACAGCACTGATGGGACACGTGTCTAGAATTCCCAGTTCCATCATCTTTGAAACAACGGGTTTTGGACGGAAAGCCCAAACTATGTCCTCGAGCTCAAGAGTTCACGTTAACGGCGTTTTTCAGCATTTCACTTCGCAGTTTAAACTATTAAAAAAAGCGGTTTCCGAGACTGAAGACAAAACAGGTCTTGGAAGCATTCATTGCCCGAGTGCCCCACTTCTCTCAAGGCGAAAGCAGCTGCAAGCGCTTAAAAGAGGCTTCTATTAATTGCTCTTTGTCATGCGTAATTGCCCATTTTGCGACAGTGCGTAATCTTTTAAAAGCTGAGCTGTACTTTGTTTCCATTTAATATTTGGTTGTAAGCATCGGATTCTCTAATATATCTGGTATTTAACTGCACCATCCTTCCAAGTGATAGCTATTACATGCCATAACACCAAAAAGAGAGCTTGCATTAGCCTACCTTGCCTCGTATCCTGAGCTTGTGAAGCTTAATAGAGTTTTTCTAAAGAGTAGCCTCCAGAACAAAGTAGACTGTCTACCTAAACAACTAAAGAGGTCAAATATTTTTATGTACAAACAAGACGACCCAGATTTATTTTAGGTTTGTTTATTTTTTTTTAGTAGCTTTTCAAATTCCAAATTCGAGACTTCAATCTGATATTAATAAAGTAGCAATTGTCCAGGGTCAGCCGTGTCACATCTGAAAAACGGGAGTCAGTTTGAAACGGCTGAAAACTCTTTTGTCCGGGGGTCTTTCTCTCTCACACCTGCGAGGGGTGAAGTCTAATTCGATTAATAAGAAATTCAATATATATTCATTAGGTGCCTTCCCTCGATAATATATGATCGTGAAGCGAGACGTGAAAGAAGGCCATTTATTCCCCCTCTGAAAGGACCTGCGTGGGACCAAAATTTCACCTGCTTCCCCTCTCAATTAGGAATGTATCCCAAACTCTGACGGAACACGAGTTAAATTAAGCGTTCGCTAATTTCCTATCACCCCTCCTACGTAATCCCTCAATTTTCAGCATGCCCCCTCAATTTGGCCCAAGTTGAAAGGTTCAAATAGTGCCTAATGAAACAGTGACTAAATCGTTTTCTCGCGCGCGGAGGAACCCTGTAGACGTCTAGTGAAAGGCCTTGAGCTCGCCGCCGTCGGGGGTCCGCCGGCTAAATGCGAGTTCCTGGCAGGACAATCTAACCTGTCAAAGCCTTTGGCCAGCTCTGCGTAGCTTTTTTTCCTCGCTCGTATTGAAGGAATTGCTACATAAGCAACCAACGTGGGACAAAAACTGCAATTAAACTCCTTTCGGATTAATTTAACAGGGAGACAACCGTCTCTTGAAAAGCACACACAGAATAGGGTCGACGTATAATTGACTATCACCTGGCTCGTGAGAAACAAATTCTCTCTTATAGGCCTTTTGTGGCCTGAGCACTAGTAGGGAATATACGAAAGGAACACTGGAAAGTAAGTGAAAATATATCTCATATAATGTTTAAATGATATGCCTAAACACCTGGGGAGACCGTGCAGCTGAAATTAAAGTCTGTGAACAAACAACAAAAAAGTAACAATTAAATGAAATAAATTCAAATACAAAACCAAACTGTAGGCTAACAAATAGGCCAAGTTTCACATATTATAGATAACACTTCAGGATGCTTTTAAGAAAGTAGTTTGTCCCGTTCTCTTTGAAGAGTGTTCAAGGGGTCAGAAGGCTGTGAAGTGTTTTCTTAATAAAACAAATGCGATTGGCGTCTTTTTTTTATTTGTCAGGTGTTTATACGATGATACAACAAATGCTGAACTTAGTTCCTATTTTTAAAATAAATTAAATGGAGTTTATTTTACATTTGAGAAGTCTAGAAAATAATAATTTCCTCAAACCTGACACATTTTTTTATTCTAATTCAACTTTCTCCATCCTTATCAGGTAAAACTTGTCAACTAAACGTTAATGTTTTAAACACTATCTATCTATCTATCTATCTATCTATCTATCTCATTTCTTTATCTAGCCACATCAAGGATTTTGTATTGTTTTGTTTTCATTTGTGAAATATTTAAACAGTGTCACAGTATAGGAAAATGAATGCAGTACTCATACGAATTTCAGAACTCACAAGTTGTAGTTACAGAAGTAATTTTATTTAAATAAATACAAATATACACATTTTCTTTAATATGCACATAAAATTCAGGTGAAAAAAAAATCACAGTTTCTCAGTAGTCTAGGACAGGTTGGATTAACAGTCTGCGTATTTACAATATCACACAGGGAGCGGTTTAGCTTCTCTATATATCCAACACTTATTCTTCAAAGAACAGGGAAGACAGCATGGATCATCCGTGGTCGTTTCAACTGTAAAAACGTATTTTACTTGCATCACTGAATTATTATTTCACAGTTTGTCGTACGGATAAGACAAATAACTAACTTAAGTGTCAGGGTAAAACCATACTTTAAGAGGAAAAAGGGAGGAATTGGTATAGTAGCTAAACTTCCATACCCTTCTGGTTATGGAAATGTGGAAGACAGTGTCCCATAAATGCAGTCGTTTCAACGGATCCGTATGTTTAAATGTGCCATGCAGGGTACCAAACTTAAGTCTATGATGTTCGAGACACCCCTAGATAGGTGAAGTCTCTTTCTCCTCTGTTGCTGACACAGGTGACAGAGATTCTTCGTCTTCCGAGCGCGGATAGTGTGAGTGGCTGCCCGAACATTTGCATCCTGCGTGCGCGCTCCGTTGCGTACCTTTGCCTTCTTTCTTTTGTTTAACGCGGCGGTTTTGGAACCATATTTTCACCTGTTTCTCTGACAGGTTTAAATATGTGGCTATTTCGATCCTGCGTAAGCGGGAGAGGTACATGTTAGATGAGAATTCGCGCTCCAACTCAAGCAGCTGAGTGCTGGTGAAGGCAGTGCGCATCCGTTTGCCATTCTGTATGTGGCTGTTGTCTGACGCACCTGTAGAAGAAAAAGCAAGAAACTCTTAAAATCACGTCAGCGCCAACCAACGTCGCGAAATGATTCAACGAACGCCGTTAACATGTCATTATGTGTATTTGAGAAGTAAATGTGCCAAACACGGTCAATATGATTATATAAATATAAAATCGATAAATAGTCAAATTAAACAAGGTAAAATGCGTGAAGACTGACTTTTGAATTCTATAAATTGTCAAATAGTCAAGCGTCTCGTCATAAGGAGTAACAGGTGTATAGCTTGCGCGCGCACTCACTTACCTAGAGACAGACAGTGATAAATCCGAGGGTCAGTGACGCTGTAGCTTGTGGGCGGGTGTCCGTGCCCCGGGTGCGCTAACGCGGGGCTCTGTTGGTGTGCTACCCTCTGACAGAAAGCCGCGTCACCGGCGGAGAAGCCCTGTCCCTTCAGCAGTTGGATTCCGCCGCGGGGAGAATGGATATGCGAGGTTACGCACAGCGGACAGACACAGAAGGTGCCGGTTTTCCTGGACGGGCAAACGGGCGCAGTGACGCTCATCACTCCAGGAGAGTGCATGCCAATGGGGATGAGAAAGTCCTGTCCCGTGTGCTCGCTGAGAGCCGGGCGAGCGGGATCCTTGATAATCAAAGAGTCTACGTAGAAAGACCTCGACATGATCGCTTCTGTCTGCGTGTGATGCTGATGGTGTCAGTGATACCACACTGATGGCGTTGCTCCAAGGACGTGCGCAGTACACAGTTGTCTTAACACTGTTCTAAAGCCCTCGGGAGCTTGCTTATGTTTGATAGTTCAACAAAAGGGACCCCGGAGAGGGCCGGCCCTAACGTCACCCACGTGCGCTCACGGCCTAGGGGCTTTAGTACCTCTGGTGTCCCGAACACGTGATGCCCATGAGAGCCTCCAATCAAATCTTTGCCCATACAGTCTTGTTAGCTCGCGGGTATGCGCTCCTCGACAGGCAAAATGGCACAACAGCTCTGGCAAGTGCGCCTACTGAGATATCAACAATTATCCCTTTATAATCTCTTTATAATGCTCTAATATACTGCAATATTATTTTGATTTCCAAATGATGCTAAAGAAAGGAAGGCCTATATATTCCTCACATAAACTGAGCTTGTCTGTGTCAACATGAAAGTAACTTTCTCCATTTCAGATGGCAAATTAAGTTAACAATCGCCCCTCATCTATGGTTTTCTTTATGTTTACATTGGCTACTTTATTAGGAGTTCCTTGACCTAACCTTAAATTTAATAGACAAGGCATCCACATATTTGTAAGTTTACAACTAACTATACTACATGAACATTTCCCCCTCTATTTAACTATATTTATTTGATCAACTATAGACCGATTAACAAAAGGAAACACGTACTGCTTAACAGCACTGAATTATAATAATAGTCGTCTAGGCTTGGCTTATGACTCTAATAACCAAACTTCTAGCCAAATATTTCTTGTGACAAAACCTCGTTTTATTCAAAGACCTGAACAGAATCTAAAAAAAAAAAAAAATCGAATAAAATTGTTTCTATGCAAAACAAATGCAGCTATAATCTTGGTTCGCGTCAGTTTGGAAAGATCTCTAGCCGACAATTAAAGATTTATGATTCTCAGTGGAGTCTGGGCACTTGCAATTTGATAGCGATTAGGATTCAATTAGAAGGTGTTTATTGTGGAGGTTTTGGAGTGGATAAACAGCCAGCTATTTCAGAAATGCGTTAATCCCTCATCTTGTGACAATAATTAGCGGGTTTGATCTCTCGGCGGGTCAGTACCGGGTTGAGCTTCCACTTTCATCTGCGCGCGAACGCCTCTTACCTCCAGAAGCAGCGCGAGGAGACCAGTGGCGCGAGCGAGCGAGTTTTGAAGAGGTTAAGTCTCCCCAAAACGGTAGGTCTGGCATTATTCTACCTTCTACTCTGTCGGGAGAGACTTAACCCCTTCAAATCTTGTCTGAAGGTTACAGTGAAAGTAACGCTGTCAGTCTATAAGAGCCTGTGAATGTAGGCTGCAATTATCTCAACCCACACTCAATTACAGGCTTGACACCTGAAACATAGTAAAATCAGCTCTCATTTGACGCGGCTTTTATGGATGTTAAGATAGAACTGAAAGTCTACTAATGATGATTGAGGCCAAAGTTCAAGCGCGGTAATGACGATTTCATATCAGCATTTAGAGCCAGCATCACCAAGAGAAGACGCTGCCGGGTGCTTTGCTTTATAGGCATTTAATTGCTGAAATCAGCGGCAAGTCTCATTCTTAAACGAGGTAGAATATGACTTTAAAATGGGCTGAATTGGGGAGGCGAAAAAAACAAACACATCTGTCATTCTGGCTGTAATTGTTGTAATGGAGGAAACCCGGCGTATGAGACATGAGAGAAGAGGGAGAGAGAGACAGAGATGAATGACAACCCATGCGGAATGATTCGCGGCGCGCGCCCTTCATACCGTCCAGTCTTCAATATTATTTTCCCCCTTCCATAATTCTTCACGATAAAATTTCATTGTCTATTAAGTAATCCCACAAACGAGATCCTTTATGAGTCTGTAATGAGCTCTAATTGCCACGACTAGCCGGGCCACGTGGAAGGATTTAAGACTAAGCCGTCGGGTACTGTGCACAGAGTGTTACCTAGCCATTACTTTCATAATTCAAGGGGAAAATTAGCCCATTTAAGGAAAAAATCCTTTGATTCCTTTCATTCTGCTCCGGGTGATAGGAATACACCGTTGTCTGCTTGGGTTAAGACGGAGAGCCTAACAAACGCGTATATAGGGCCTATTTCAAAGAGAAGCGATGGCGGTTGAATAACGCAGATATTAAAGATAAAATTATGCAAATACTATAATCAGCATTTAAACACTTTTTGTAGTCGTACTTTATGGTGTTGGCCAGCAAGGGCATATAAAAAGCATGGGTTCTGGCTTAAATTAACTGTAAATTTATGCTAAAATAAACTTACTCCTCATATTCTCCTCAGGTTTTCGTTACACTATATATATATATATTTTTTTTACCATTCAGTATTATTAAGGCATAGGATTTCACATTTTGCCTCTTACTAAAGGCCACCTGGGGAAAAAGCCCACTGGATGTCATTTTCTGCCAAAGCACTACAAATACACAACTTTCATAAACACCTCTTTTGCATAAGTGGAATGGATTTGTTGTGATGGTTGTGCAAAGTGGGTCCAAACCGACTGCTCTAGTCACAATGGAGTTTCTTTTTTGACATAGGCTACTCACGAGTTCTGCATGAATAATACAGAAGCTGTTATACAATAGTCTATGTGAGCTATTATGAATTGCAAAAAAAATCAAATTAAACCAAGAGAAATGGACAGCGTGCTGAACTTTTCCAAAATTCTGTAACATTTCGTTACATTATCGAATAAATTACTTTTTATAAGCTTCTCGAAGGTTTAGACCTGTTGTATTCCAATAAAAATTCATGCATTTGAATGGATTTCAATTGAAGGATGGGTGCAGTTCTATTGAAATATAATTAGTAAATGTGAGTTAATGTGAGCTGATATGCAACTACTGAGAGAGACTAGGCTACTTATAAATAATAATAATAATAACCTTTATTATTAGCATTTTTATTATATTCACATCAAATACGAATATCTCTAAAGGTATGTGTTGAAAATGAACACAGTTGTCATCGTATGGTGGCAAAAGCTCTCACCTTCCCTCCCGTGCAATATTGCACTATAAGCGGTCCATAACTGCCGTATTGCATAAGTGTCATTAATTTGTGTCAACGCCTCCTCACAAAAGTTGCATTGTGGCGCAAGGGGCCAGCCCGCGGCCCATCCCGACTGATACAGTGGGTGATACCCCCCATTCCCAGTAACTAAGCAACACACGGTGAATACTGAAAACTGAAAAGAAACACTCGGGTTTTCAATATAGTCTTCAATAGCAAGGGGAAAATGAACAATGATCCCGCAGACAACATAATGCGGCGCAGTGACTTTTCATTGCCAATTATCTCCTTCATCTGAATAGCAGCTGCAGGGCCTGCTCTTCATTTCATCGTTTTGGGGGCTGAGTGGGGGGCTTAAATTCAATTGCCTGTGTGTGTCAAAATCTAATTTATGTCTTAATGACGGATACGATTTTTATGAAAAGAAGCCAGAGCCACACACATAGGAATTTCCTACAGCAAACTGCAACTGTTGCTTATTCCCAACGTTTTTCTTTACGTATAAACGACAAGATATGTTTATTAAAAGAGAGTTTATTTCTCAATAAAACCTCAAAGAATGAGTGAGACTGAAGGAGAAGCCGCGTAAACAGCGCGCAATTAGGAGAGGCCAGAAAACAAGATAACTGCCGACAGATTCGGTGATGCTGAACTCAGTGTTACACACAGAAACTCCACTAACCTCATTAAAAAAATCCTCTCTCTCATCACCTTATTATATGGCACAACTCTTCCTAATAGCCAACAGTTCTTTCCAAACGAATAGGCAAACATTCATGACTAAACCACAACAGGCGAGACGCGGGATCAAATAGCCCTTATGCCGATTGCGTTTCGCTTGACTGGAATAAAATGTAGTAAATATGTAAAGGTCTTAATCAAAGGCCCATAGAGATCTGCAAAGTTATATCCTAACCACTGCTTTAAAATAGATATGTACTTGGGAGGTCCGGTGCTGTAAATTAGCCACAATAGACGTTTACTGGTCCGAGATAAGTATGACCATATTATAATAATCAAATCTAATTCATCTTTTTCCGATTTCATTTCCATTTTGTTTTAAATAATTATAAATCTAAATAAACTTTATTTAGCATCTGAAGTTTTGTACAAGCATGAAAGTAGTTGTTGAAATCCCCTTTTTTATTATCTCCATGCAGTGACTAAATGATTAAAATATCAGTATACTAAACATATATTTAAAATCAGTCATTAAATTAATGTGCCAAATTTGGTAATTTGAATCTGAAAAAAAAGAAATAAAAATACAGTTTTATTTATTATATTAAGAATTAATATATTATCAGATTATTACTTAACATCCGGTTTGTAACATATGATGTGTTTACTGTTAAGGTTATAAAAGATGCATGCACCTAATTATTAATTACCAATTCTGTTTACCACAGATCTTAAAAAAAGACTCATGTTTTAACTCCATTTTCAAATTATTTATTTATTTTGCAGAAGTATCTGTACAATGCTTTACATTGTTAGTTTATATTTAATTTCAGTTTGTTTTATAAACACTGCTAAAATAGCATAAAACAGAAAAATGTAAGCTAAAAAAAATTATCACATAATAAAAAGTTAGGAAGAATAGTCCTGTTCCTTCAGTCAGAAATTAATTAGACTTCCTACTGTCAGGAATTAACTACTAGAAAGTTATCTGAGCACAGATTCGGCAGACACTGATGCTCATTTGTGTTTCATTATTCTGATGAGGGTTTTCTCTGTTCACTCTCTTGTGAGCAGATGCACACTTTCTTGATTGACTCAATCATGACTGGAGTGTGGTGTTTTTCTGTCAGTTACAGTAATGTTTATCATGGCTCATTACCGCACGTCATTGTTATGCACACACACACACACACACACACACACACAAACACACACACACCACTCTCCCCAGATTGCCCTCTTACTAGGGAGCACTAGTTGATTTTAATGACTGCCATCAAGCCTTCCTTCTCTTGCACTCTCTCTTTCCCCCATCACTTCCTTTCTGGATGAACGAGGCACACGTTATAAATGAGTGCTCCTCTTACTGTGTTAGTTATGTGGATGATTTTTAGAGATTAGTTTGAAAGAAGAGGTCGTCAGTGACAAGATATCGCTATAAATTGGGATCAGGCCATCCAGAGCCCATTTGGTCAATGTTAGGAGCATCGTTTTGCTTTGTCAGTCTCTGACTGACTGTCATTACTTTCTTGCTTGTTTGTGTTTATTTTTGGTACTATTGTAATCCCTCTATGTATTGCTAGCACCATCAATCATCTTAACAAATACTTAGAAAAACATATAGCCACTGATGAATATTGACGAATGCAAAACTAATACGTTTTAATATTTAATAACATTGCTAAATCTTGAGCAAATTCCAAAATACATATCCATTTTGCTAATATACATTATAATGCCTAAAATCACTCGTAGCTTTAAAAATGACTGATTTCAGATTTGTTTTTACAATTATTTATTAAGACAAAATAGTACAGATTTTTAGGCCATTTATCGGTTTTAAGCCATAACAAAATATAACATAATTATTGACGTAGTATCAGACAATTGCAATATCTTACATTTTTTATATTATGAATTTTAAATGTTAAATTAAAATAAAAATCAACCTAATTTTTTATGTCTCAGATATCTTTTCTAATAAATCATCTCTTATATATCTTCAAGTATACATAATCAAAACATATTTGCAGCAGTGCAGTGCTTTAAAACAGAGTTCTGCTCTGTTTGTACGTTTAATCCAGTTCCCAAGGTTAGCCTGGCCTATCGTGCGTCAGTGGGTCGAACTGCTTAACTGAGTCATTTGAGGTTCTCTGTGTTTACATAAACATCAGCCTACACTAGAAACCTGTATGTTCTATAGGCCTCCCTTTGAAGCCAGGATAAGCAGTTCTGGAATGAATTGAGCTGTGCAGGATAATAAGCCAAATCTAGGCTAAGTTACTGAAGTGCTTGTGTTTTTAGCATGGTGTGTGCAATATAGTAATAATTACTTTACAGCTGCATACAGATATCGTAATGCTACCTAGATTACAGATTTAATCCTCAAAGCTATTGGTTTATTCATTTGAAGCATTCTTATTCTCATTTTTCCAAAACACATGGTTGCATAGGGTTCACAAATAGGAATAGATTCAAATGTAGAAGATTGTTAGATAGCAAAGCAACAGGTACAACTCTAATAGAGCATATTAAACAACAGAGGCGTAACTGGATGAAACACCTGACTTAACCTGATACTGTCAAAGAAAAACAAACTTTGGCCTGGAATTTTCCTTTGTCTAAAATAGACTTAATATTAAAAAAATATTGCAGCTGAGCTCAGTCAACAGCATTTGCAAATAAATACTTTTCCCTTGTTTTCTTAAAAAATAATCAAATTTTTGGGATGTCAGGCACTCACTGTTTACCTACCAAATTTTATAGTAAAATATTATATATATCTTCACAACTTTATTGCCATTAAACTATCATCACATAAGCCCTAAATCATCCATAATAAATGACGAGAACAGCTTTACAGCTCAAATAATAGTTTGAGACAGACTTCCCTCTGGCAATGTATGCTGGACTGTTTAAGCCCTTTCTCCACAAACTCATGTTTATCTCCCTTCATCCAATCAACAACTGTTTAATAAAAACCAAGTCTCAACCCTACATTTTTTTTTCTTTTTATATAATCAATTTTATATTTGTATACGCTATATGGAAGAAAAAATAGCTGCCATTGCATTACAACCTTGAAGATTCAATGTACATTTACAACTGACCACAACTTGATTGGATGTTCTTCATTCCTGTGTTAAACTGTTTACTTTTAAACTTTCCTATAAGGATAAAAACACCATCAATCTTTTGATCAGTGTATAAACTGTTAGCAAGCATGCACATATTGCCAAAAGTCTAATATTTAGAAAACACTTTCAACTCCCACTCTGTGCTTTTCCAATGCAACCTTCACTCTCACTACATCTCAACAACACGCAACCATGCTATGCTACAAGTATCCATTCAAGCCACACTAAAATGCACTAAAACAATCTGAATACTCCTATAAAAGTTGTGCTTGTTGTGGCGGTCCAATTAATTTGTGTGGGGAAAAGCACTCTACAGTCTGGGGTGCACTTCATGTAGCTGGATGAGAAAAGGACTAATTGAATTATCACAACTCTTTTAGGTCTCAAATACGAGCCTGAGGATAAGGAAGCCTTTTAATGTTGTTTGGAAAGCTTCCAGCAGTGTTTCAGTCACCTCAGGATAAGGTGTTTTCCCTGTGTCTCATTAATTGTGGCGGTTCTGTGCTTCCTTGTGTCATAAATAGCCCAGAGGACCTTAATGTTGTGCATGTACAGAGAAGAGTGGGTAGATCTGAAAGGGCTGAGCTGTGCCCCTCTCTCTCGCACTCTGTCCTGTTTAACTAGAGCTGAAGAGACTTTCAAGTGTGGCTGCGTCTTTGTGTTGCCTTAGTCCATTTGTGTCTGTCTGTGTGCATGTGTGAGTGTTTGGGGGTAGGGGTCTGAAATTTGTATGCAAGCAAGCGAGTTGGAGTCCCCCTCTTTGCCACTAGAATTTGTATCCCCTCACCTGCTCGCTGCAGCGACTCTAGTTCAAGTCAAGCAGACTAATGTGGATGCACGTGCGAGGCCTTCCCAGCACCTGCCTGACTCACCTCCATCTTTGGCCCATCCTCTCTATATCTTTCATTTGATATCTCTTTCTAAGGTCACTGCCTGATTCCTCTGGCTCGGTTTTCTGCTGAAACGTGTACAGTTTAATCCTATGTGAGACTGGAGTGTGTATTAGGGTATGCGTGACTCCAGTCATTTTTGTTGTATACAATCAGTTACTTCAACAGTTATACATTTCGCCTGTGTGTGTATGTGTGTGATGTTTTAATATAACTTATATAAGATATGTCCTAACAGAATGTATTACTATTGCTGTTGTTATTATTATTGCACCGAAAGATAGAAAGAAAGAAAACAACACACAAACTTAAAATTTTAGGAGATGAACGAAAACAGCTAAATTAGGAGTAATGATAATGACACCATTAATAATAATATTTGTCACGGAGCAGAGACGAGGAAACGTACGGATCCATCTGCAGACTATTTATTAAAACTCACAGTACAGACAGGCAGTGTCGATCACGGCAAACAGGCACATCAAAGGCAGAGACATAAGAATAATTCAATAAGCATAGCATGGGTTGGCAACGGTAAATCCAGTACAAAGAAACACAGGGAAACACGGGAAAAACACGAATGGCTGGACACGGGGAGAAAACGGGATACATCCAAACACTGACCAGCGAATTCACACAAAGACAACCGGAACTTAAATACACATCAAAACAAGGTTACGGGGTGGAGACACGAATGAAATACCATGACAACTGATAAGGTGGGTGGAGACAAAAATTGATGATCAGAGTCCAGGGAGACCAACGGAGACAAACACACAGAGAGTACATATAGCGCTGGAGTGCCATCCAGTAGTCTGTGCTGGCACCTCCAGCTGGATCATGACAATATTGATACTAATAATACAATAAAATAAATATTATGTTATTCCCATTAAACAAGGAAATTAATTTGAAATACAAGAAATAACCTTTGAATATTTCTGTCTTGAATATTTCAGAAATGTTAAAAAAACAAAATATCATAAAGTAATATAATAATAATAATAATAATAATGGAGCTTTCATAAAATCGATTAATCATGATTGATGTTTTTATATACTGTAATATATGAGTGTACTGTGTATACTTATATGTATATAAAAACACACACATGTAATTGTGCTGTCAAACGATAAAAAAAACAAAACAAATTAATCTCAAATTTGAAATTAATCGTGGTTAATCATAATTAATCCCACCTAACATTAAAGTTTTTAAATATACTTTTATATTTCAATAATTTCACATTCAATCTTCAGAGTAATGTGTAAACAACACAAAGACAGCATATTTTTAATATTTGTTTTATGGCATCTTTTTTATGACTGAAATACTTTTTTCCCTTATATTTAACCATTGACTATAGCCGTTAAAGCCAATGTTTAAAGCTATAAAGGTTATTGATTGTCACGATATCCAGCTGGAGTCCCTCATTGTTTTCACCAGAGGGCACTCCAGCCAGAGCTGCACCCCGCTCACGGACTGTATAACCCATCATGCCGCATTCCTTGGACTGATCATACCCACACCTGCACCTCATTACCACACCCACATACTGATTGCACACACACATAAAAGCCAGACCCAAACACCATCTCTCCGCAAAGTCTTGATTTGCCCTGGTTATCATTTCCGAGCGTTCCTTCCCGTGTTTGTTTTTCCTGTTATTACCGTGGACTGTTTATCTGAATTCTGATTGTTTGCTGCCTACCCCGAAATCTGCCTGTGTACCTCGACTTTGATTCCCTTTTAGTCAGTCACTATGACGTTACGTCATTGACTTACATCATGGGATAGAAAAAGCCAATGAGAACTGGCCAGTGATTTTTGCATGCCTAGCCACTCCCCCGTACATACGGGTATATAAGACCACCATTAGCTTTCTGCTTCGGAGCCGATCTCTCGCGAAGTTGGAGAAGAAAAGTATTACCTGCTTTTTGAGGAGCGTTCCTGCATTCCAGTGGAGAGACTGCATTGGGTACACAATTGTGTGTGCGGTCCTCCCCTCGGCAGTCCTGGGCTAAAAGAGCACATTTCTTACAGCTACACGGTCGCGAAGCATGTCCTCTGGGATGTCTTTTCGACCGTGTGCTTCTGGATGCGGGAGTTTCCTCACCTCTGACGACGGCCATGATCACTGTCTCACTTGTCTGGGCCTCAGTCACGTTGAGACAGCTTTCACGGATGGTTCATGCCCTCATTGCGAGCACATGTCGATAGCTTCGCTCAGGTAACAGCTTTCTTTTCTTTTCGAACCTAGCATCTCCTTTGGTGCCCCAGAAGAGGATGAGATGTCTCTCACTGCATCAGAGGAGGGGCTTTCGTCAGCATCAGCCGAAGAGGAAACTAAGCAGCCCCCTACCGCAGCAGGACATGGTGCTTCGGCATCTCAGCCTATTGGGGCTTTGGGTCAACTGGGAAAAGAGCAAGCTCTCCTCTGTGTAGACTATCTCTTTTCTCGGCATGGAGCTGGACTCGGTCAACATGACAGCTCATCTCACAGACTGCGCCAGTTTCGACCGATGTTGCAGGGCAGGTATGTGCTGGTCCGGACAGACAACGTAGCGACAGTGGCGTACATCAACCATCAGGGTGGTGTTCGTTGCCGTCGCCTGTCGCAACTCGTCCGCCATCTCCTCTGGAGACATTCGCGGTTGAAATCACTGCGAGCCATTCACGTTCCGGGGGACTTGAATCGTGCAGTCGATGCGCTTTCATGACAGCTCACTTTACCCGGAGAATGGAGACTCCATCCTGGGACGATCAGGCAGATTTGCAGTCGATTCGGGGGGGGGCCCAGGTGGATCTGTTTGCAGGGCAGGGCAGGCATGTGCTGGTCCGGACAGACAACGTAGCGACAGTGGCATACATCAACTTTGGGGGACCTCAACATCTGCGCCCCCAGCCGACTGGCTAATTTTAGCCCACTCGAAGGATCAGTTGTGCAAACACAGAGACATGGTGCTTTGGCATCTCAGCCTATTGGGGCTTCGGGTCAACCGGGAAAAGAGCAAGTTCTCCTCTGTGCAGACTATCTCTTTTCTCGTGCAAGATCAGGGAGGACCAGGAGACCTCATGCTCCTGTTGACAGCCTCTCCCTGGAAGAATTCCCTGAGGAAGGACCTTCTTTCTCAAGGAATGAGCACAATTTGGCACCCGAGTCCTGATCTATGGAACCTACACATTTGGCTCCTGGACGGGACTTGGTAGACCTCTCTGGCCTTCCCCAGGCCGTGGTGGATACCATCACTCAGGCGAGGACCCCCTCTACAAGGCAGGTCTACGCTCTAAAGTGGGGTCTGTTCACTGACTGGTGCTCCTCTCGCCGAGAGGATCCTCAGAGATGCTCGGTCGGTGTGTTGCTTTCCTTCCTTCAGGAGAAGTTGGAATGGAGGTTTGTCCCCAGTCTATGTCTATGTCTATGTCACTGCTATCGCGGCCTATCATGATACAGTTGACGAGCTTTCCCTGGGAAGACACCATCTGATCATCAGGTTTCTTAGAGATGTCAGGGTTTTGTGCCTTGAATTTGGTCCGGCCTACTCTCACGTTATCCTGAGACCCAGACCTGGTTATGTGCCCAAAGTTCCCACTACCCCCTTTCGGGATCAAGTGGTGAACTTGCAAGCGCTGCCCTCGGAGGAGGCAGACCCGACCCTCGAGTTGCTGTGTCCTCCCATATTTTGGGTAACATCAGGTAATTCCGGGAGGCCGGGCGGGTGTCGGCTTGCAGCACCATTCCATTGGATCCAACGCTTTCTTCCAGTGTTTCCGAATGGTTACGTCTGGTTCCTCCATCGCCTCACAGTTCTTGCTAGCGGAGTAGCTTGAACTGTGTCCGATAGAGGGCTTCCTTCACCTTCTTCGGATCTGGCATCTTATCCCACGTCTTTTTCCCCTCACTTTAGTAAGTCCTCTTCCACACAGGACCCTGTGTGCTCCGACCCCAACTCCTGCTTCTGGTAAGAAAATCCAGGCACCCCTGCAGGGCCCATTTACTGGCCTCCAGGGCATTGGGATGGGATGGGATGGACGCTATCCAGTTGCAGCCTGTCAGCATTTGGGCCTCCTATGTGACGCAGTCCGGGTTGTGGCATTTTCCATGACGCCAGTCAATGACGTAACGTCATAGTGACTGACTGAAAGGGAACGTCTCGGTTACGTATGTAACCCTCATTCCCTGAAGGAGGGAACAGAGACGTTACGTCCCCTCTTGCCACAAGGTCGGACTGCGCTGGGGAGTCGGTTGTGATCGGCTCCTCAGCAGAAACCTAATGGTGGTTTGCACGCCGCCATCTTATATAACCGTATGTACGGAGGAGTGGCTAGGCAAGCAAAAACCACTGGCCAATTCTCATTGGCTTTTTCTCCAAAGATCAGAGTAGATTGGTCTCACAGGTGGGTAACATCTCTGTTCCCTCCTTCAGGGAACGAGGGTTACATATGTAACCAAGACTTTCTGTGTTGTCTCCATTGCACTGTTTGCCGGTATCTGACCAAGCCAGTATGTATGGAATGATATCCCAGACTTTTTCCTTTTGCATTTGAATTTCCGATGCATTACGCGGAAACCTGTCAATCAGCATCAGGGGTGGGTCTATACTGTGGGGCGTGATTGTGACGTCACTCGCAGTCGACAACCAAGAGGGAGAAATTTGAATAATGGAGGTGATCGGTGATATTGTGGAGGAACTTATGATGCTAGCTCAGCAAGTTGACGATAGATCATACTCTGTAGATTTTCTGTTGCTCAGAAGTCATTTAGTTTTGGACAGGTTAAATGAGTTTGTCACCAATCTGAGTGAAGTGGCTGAAAGGCTTTTTGTAAGGGACAGAACAACTAAAGGACTAGGACGTCCTTTGATAGACATACCACTAGAGATGATTGAGTACTACTTTGTGTGTGGTTTCTCCCTCTTGCTCGTCGACTGCAAGTGACGTCACAATCACGCCCCACAGTATAGACCCACCCCTGACGCTGATTGACAGGTTTCCACGTAAAGCATCGGAAATTCAAATGCAAAAGGAATTGCGATTCCATTTGAGTTTTGTCCGGTTACATGCACGACACAGAGAGAG
>JAUMHE010000075.1:9183073-9194883 GCA_032359235.1 Enteromius mattozi
AAAATTTGCAATTGCATTTGAATTATGTCACAGTTTATGCGTCCACATATGGAAAACGCAATTGCAAATGCAATTTGAAAAAAAAAGTCAGGGATATCATTCCATAAGTATGACTTCTCTAATAAGAAGCTGCAAATGGATCCGCACGCCTCTGTTTCCTCCGTTACATTGATATTTCACTTTTCTTTCTTTCTTACTTTCTTTTTTTTGATGAACAGACATCACAGCAGCTGGGTTATTAGTTTATTTTGGCTGCTATTTTTATAAGAGCTGCCACTGAAACGTTATAAAGACTTGTAGCACTTCTTGTCAAGAAAAAAACAAGTCAAGGCACTAATTTTGACACCACTTTATAATTATACAAAACACAAATATATAATTGTTTTCATATTTATATATAATGTATATTATATATAAATAATTAGTGCTGTTAAATGATTAATTGCATCCAAAATATTTTTTTTGCTTTACATAATAAACGAGTGTGTAGAGTGTATATTTATTTTGTATATATTGTGACCAACAGCGAAGGACAACACGACAAGGGCACTGTGTTTAACCCCCAAAGGGTGGATTTATTTACAGAAGTGAAAACAAAGTGAACAGTGACTTGGCCGGTGCGCTGAGACGTCAGGTGAGTGCTGCGGTGTTTCCTTCTCCTCTTCCCGGTGCGTGGTGATCCGTGAGGCGGTGCTCTTCCTTGGTGAGTGAGGTGGCAGGGCCAAGCGGTCACGGCGATAGCTCTGGAGGTAAGAGAAAGACAATGCAAGTAGATTAGCATTATGCAGCATGGAGATGTGTCTCCCAGAATGGCATTCTTCTGCCTCTTTTATGCGGGGATGGCCGTGACCGATTGGGCCGCGGTGACGAGGACCAGGTGCTCCCAATGATTTGCCAGGGTGACGCTGATGTCTTACGGGGTTTCCCGCCCCACAATATGTATATATAAAAATACAAACACATGCATGTATATTATTTAAGAAAAATATTTTATGCTTATATATTTCATATATTGTATGTGCGTATTTATATACACATAATAAATATACACAGTACACACAAATATATTATGTGAATTATTTTTTTATTTTGGATGCGATTAATTGATTTGACAGCACTAACTAATAACAACAACAGCAATAATATTTTCCTATTTATCTATCCCTAGCACTTGCTATTCATTTATTTATTCTATTTATCTATTTTGTGGAGAGACCTGAATAGCATATCTGCTTTGACTTGGGGCATGAAAAATAATTTACTTCTTACCATTTGTCTCTACTATTATTATGTGTGAAGTATTAATGGAAAAAAAGTCAAATAAAATAGAAATTCAGAAAAAGAGAGTCCAGGACAACCTTGACCTTTGACCTTTAGCTTCTGATTTATGGCCCTGAGTGTTGTGTTAACGATCCTGATGACAGGAGCGGCTGAAAAGCAGAGGGAACATTAACAGATTTACCCTGAGAGAGAATCACAGAGTGGGGAGATATTTTTCACCCAATGACAAGTGGATGGAAGGACGGGAGTGAACTACGGATAAATGATGTGGACAGGGAAGCAGAGAGAGAGTGACAATGGAAGATGGGAATGGGAATATAAAATCTGAGAGACAGAGGCAAAGAAACAGGACACTGGAGGAGAATGCAGAAAGAAGACCAACTTTCAAAGTCAGCGAGCGAGTGACTATCCAGCCGAATACACAGGCATTCAAAGGGGTCAACCCCATTGAGCCTCTAAAACGCTGTCATGATAATCCATGGCAAAGATCTTAGCCAGTCTTTTAAAACAACCCTGGAATTTTTTACGCTTTTACGCTCTCCACCCTTTTCTTTCCAACCCCCTGTTTTTTTCTCCCTCCCACCCCACGTCCATCCTCACATCTCTCTACCCCAGTATTCACAAAGTCATTAATGAGACATTCAAGGCTTTTTGAATCGGCCAGAGACATTGTGTGTCAAAGAGCGAGAGACAGAGCGAGACAGCGCGTCAAAGAAAGGAAAAGGGGAGTAGAGAGGGAGAGCAAATAGTGGAGAGGGCCCAAATGTACTCCCAGCTGAAAGCAGTTAGATCATGTTCTTTTCATGGTCCGATTAGAATCAAATCGATCCCTCAGCACCACCACCCCCTTCAACCACACGCACACACACACACTTCTCTAAGCAACTCCAAAGAGCTCTCCCAACAAGTATACACTGCAGCCAGACGTCCACCTGAATGGTAATCAAGTTGCCCCGCTGAAATGTGTTTGTAAATGGGACATGGGTTAGCAAGACAGAGACAGGCAGGGTTGGGAAATGTCTCTTGATTGTGTCCAAAATGCCACATTTACAATCAGCAAATGATCCGACAATGATTTTTACACTTTTGTTTAGGGATGCACAATATATTGATACCATTTCAGTCAATATTTAAGTGCTTTTTAATGTGTATATTTAATGCAGGATATTTAATTGTAATGTTAATTTCCACTATTTTTACATGTAGATTATTTTTCAAGCTGTCATCTAATTATCACTCAAAGTTAATCTTTAAAAACTCCCTCCAATAATTTAATAACACTGTAATCTTTTTTTTTATTCTTTAGTTATAAATACAACAATAACAAAAGACATCAAATATTATGCATTGCTTTAAAATTAAATAACAATAAAAATAATAATTGTAATAAAATAATAATAATAATAATTGTTTAACAAATGATTTAATTTAAGTTTATTTTAATCTTTTTATTGTTTATTCTTAAGTTATAAGTACAACAATAACAAAAGTTTTGACATCTAATAATTATACATTGCTTTAAAATTAAATAATAATAAAAAATAATAATAGTAATAATAATAGTAATTGTTTAACAAAGGATTTTTAAGTTTATTTTAAACTTTTTATTGTTTATTCTTAAGTTATAAGTACAGCAATAACAAAAGTTTAGACATCTAATAATAATGCATTGCTTTAAAATTAAATAATAATAAAAATAGTAATAAAATATTAATAATAAAAGTAAATTGTTTAACAAATTGTTAACAACAATAACAACATTTTAGACATCAAATAATTATACATTGAATAAAAATGTAATAATAATAATAATAAAAAAAGTAAAAAAATAATGAATAAGAAAAAACTGCATTTATTTATTTTTATTGGTAATTTACTGGTTATTGCTTATATGGCAGGAAAATAATTCTCTGGCTCATTCATTGGTTTTAGCAAAATATTATTATATTTTTACCTGACATTTCTTAAAGCTAATTGTAAATTTGAATATGTTCAAACACATGCAAACTATATTTTACAAATGGCTTTCTTATAGAAAAAAACAAAAAACAAAAACAAGTTAAATGTTGGTACAGACACAATGGATGGCTGGAGCCTAGAGAGCTAAGAGCATGAAGTTGTATTGTTTAGCTGGTATTGGCTACAGGGTGATTCAGTCGAGTGGGCATTTTAGAAATGCATTGGAAAGATTTTGTGCACGAGTGTTTTTGTATCGTGGAAATTTCGTGTGCAAGTGGCATTGTGGCAGAGATATTTAGTGGGTTAGTAACGTGCCTGGGGTCTTTTTAATGAATAAAGTCGAATTGTGCGAGGGGTATTTAGTGTCATAGTACCAAGTGCTATTAGACTCACTCAACCAATAGATGACACTAACATTCTCTTAGCAGCTGCAGACACTTCAGCGAGAGCATCTAGAGAGGTCTGTATGGGCGTAAGAGGACGGGGCACTGCCGATTCGTGATGGTGGGTTCTTTCTGCAAGTGCTGTTGGTACACAGGGAGGGTTCATGAGGATAGTGTGTGGTGCAGATGACCTTTGTCTCTAATTTCGACACTTGCAGCTGGGCCAACGGCGGGCATCCCTGCGCTTTCATTCATATTTAATTAAATATTCAAGGTTCAATAGAAACTAAGCTTTAGTGACAGAATTTGTGCCGTACTGTTGATTACCACAAACAATGATACCTTTTCTTGGTTACAGTGAGGTTTTTTTTCAATAAAAAAGAAAAGGGTCAATCCATAACATTAAAATACTTACTGTTCAATAGGCTACTATGTAAACACTATGGTGTGCAAAAAAACTGTGTAAAGATTTAGAACCTTGACGATGACAACAAAACACCATAAACTCTATAAACTATAAACTATACTTATACAACTATACAGCTCCAATAATACAAACATTTCAGGCCTTCTCACACCAAAAACAATTACTATAGTGATAACTATAACAAAAAAAATATAAAATTTGAATAAGTTAGTGAGAACAGTGGAGTTCACACCACAACTGTAAATATAATGGACACAGAGGCACAATATTGTTGGAATCACTTTCAAAATAAGTTTTTTAACAATATATTTATATGGTAACAGTTTATTAATACTTGTAAAGCACACATTTTGCATCCATAATAGTACCCTATACCTAAATTAAACATCTTACTAACTATTAATAATCAGCAAATTAGGAGTTTATTGAGGCAAAAATCATGGTTAATGGTATGTAATAGTGAGAATTAGACTATATATATCTGTCTGTCTATCTATATATTATATGAACTGCGTATGGTGTGTATTCTAATATACTTAATTTTCATTCTTGATGTGAATGGCCCATTAACCAAAAAACTAATTAGTGTGGTTTAATTAGTTATTATTAACGATTAATTATAAATTCACTTAATTAATTTTATAAATTATAATTAATTATGGTAAATTAATTCACATTTACTATTTTATCAAAGCATTATAAGCTTGACATTTTGCTTTTAAATCCTCCAAAAATTGGCCCCACTCACTTCCATTGTAAGTGCCTCATCGTAATCTCCATTTTTGCTTTCCTCTAAAGAAAACTAGAGACAAGTGATTTTTGGGTGTGTGGTGACAAAATGTTGTTGGGGTTTTATTTATTTTGAACCTGGAACACTTCTTTTAATCCAACAGTTTTTTTTAAAAAGTTCTAAAGTTCAAAAAGTTCCAAATATCGCTAACCAGTTGATCTCTCTGGTTACTGTTTAACTGCAGCTGCTCTGTAAGTGAGTGGGTGGGACCACCCTGCGGTCTGTTACATTGACACCTCTCTCTCCGTCTCTCCAATCTTCCCCTTTTCACCTTACGCTCGCATTCATTCCCACTGCAGCTGCATCACCCGACCACTTTCTCTCAGCCCAGCTTTCTCTCTCTCTTTCTCTCTCTCTGTCTGTATTTGTCTCCTCCAGTCCAGAAGATGGATGGAAGAGGCTCTAAAACAGGCCAACAATAGTCGCTAGCGCAAGGTGAGCTCTTGCAGCTGTGCTAACTGGCTAGCATGAACGTCACAGTATGGCAACAGTATGCTTTTGTTCTGGCTCCCAGCCTGAAAAGGGCCATGGGGGGGTCTGCATGGCGCACTGGTGCTGGGTCATTTTTCTTTCGGTGTGCCAGTGCTACCCTTCTGCCCCTGCCTCGCTCCCTCCACAGCTGTGTGTGTGCGCTAGCGTTAGCGGGAGGAAATGCGAGGGCATGGGGATGATGGAATACGTGCGTGCGGCGGGCGGTTGGGGCCTGTTTTGGGCGCGTTTTCCCCGCCGCCCTATTAGAGGCTTGTTTATTGGCCTTGTGATGCCATTGTTCTGCGTGTTCAGGGGCGGCCACACTGCGTAATTGGCCGATTGGCCACGCTCTGCAGCGGCGGAGGTGATTTATAATGTGGCCTGAATGGGGCTGACTTCATAACGTCACAGACTAACGCTGAATAAACGCCAGAGAAACGTTAATGAAAGGATGAAACGTCCACCGAGCCCTTTGTGTCGGTGTGAAATCGGCAATCGGGACAAAGAGAGTCGCTGGAGTCCCTTTTTTCTCCCTCAGTTTCTATTTTTCTCCACTTCTGCCTCTTTATTAATCTCTCTTTCGCTCCTTTTCTTCACTGTTTATCTACATCAGTCGCTCTCTTTTCTCCCTCTTTTACGCCTTGTCTCACTCTTGCTGTTTTTCCATCTCTCTCTGTCTTCGCTAACCTCTGGCCCTTTTCTCTCTCCTTTCGCCTTTGTACTGTCTTTGTTTATGCCTCTGTAGATGAAGTTGTCGGCTCACACTTATTCTCTCCTTCTCATTCAGTCTCCCTTGTTTTATCTTAATCTTTCAGTCTTTAGATGGGCGCCAGATTCCCATTCGGCCAGGAAATCTTCACCTGAACGCCATTGCTTTTCCCATTAACCCCAAATTTGGTTGCCCAACTTTTAGCTTTTTATCTACAAACACGCACATGAATGTTTATAATGTTTCACATGCTAAACGTGCAAATTTATTCTTCATTTTATCCTACTTCAGCTTGGCAGAGAGCATGGGAACACATTTTGCTAGAGTAATTTAGTGCACCCTAGAAAATAATGGCCCGAACGCTCCAGAAACACTCAGCTGGAAAATATGTGTTTTTCCCTTTTAAAAATATGATTCTAGTTTGACATTTCAGTTCGCATGATTCCACTTCATCAAATCAATGACATGTTACTTCGTCATTTAATAACAGGATTCAAGCGACTGAAGTGAAATAATACCATTGAATTAATCTTCATTTATTGCTATTAGACCTCGATTCTGATCTGCGCAGATGCCGTGAAACGGAAAGAATCCAACACGTTTCTTGATGAAGTTGCCTGAACTGGCTCATTACAGCCATGGGTCAGCTGTGGGTATGTGTGTGGGCAGTTATAAAGCTAATGGCTTGCAGGGGGCAGGTTTTAATGACCTCCTAATTAAGTCTAACCCTCCCACCATTGACCAGATCATGTAGTAGAGGTTAAAGGTCATTTACATAGAGACTGGTAACCAGTGTTCAACACCAAACTAATTGAATTGGGAATACCTACATTTGCAGAACACATCCTTCCTTTTCTTTCCGCAGTGTATAGAATTTTTATCAGTCTCCAATTAAAATAATGGATCTACCTTCTGTCTTTCACTCTCTGTCTTGTCCATTAGTGAGTGACATGGTGGCTGGTCTCACGGCTCGAGAGATTTTTAAATAAAATTTAGTTGGATATTTGCTGAACTGAACTTTGAAATGGAGTTCAAATGTCCTTCCTGAATTTATCTAATACCAAGAATGACTAAAATACCAAGCTTTCATACACTGAACTGAAAAGAAATAACAATAGCAACAAAAAAAAAAAAAGGGAAAACAGAATAAATATGTCAGCTTTGACTTACATTTACTGCATTTTAGATGATTAACCATACTTACATATACACACCATGCCCTGAAATCATTAATATGCTCTGACTCTAAGTCAGTTATACTTAAAATGGTCCAAAGTAAGCCAAAATATGAAAATATTTCTTATGTATATAATATAATATTAGTGACCCTGCCTTCACCACATAAGGGAAATTTTTGTAATTTTTTAAATTGACAACTATCTGAAAGCTGAATAAATATACTTTCCGTTGATATATGTTTGTTAGGACAAGACATATATTTGGCTGAGATATGACTATTTTAATATCTGGAATCTGAGGGTCCAAAAAAATAAAATAATGAGAAAAATCAAAGTTGTTCAAATTATGTCCTAAGCAATTCATATTACCCTACTAATCAAAATTGAAGTTTTGATATATTTATAGTAGGAAACTGTCAATGAAATAAACTAAAAATGAATAATTTTGGCCCATACAATATAATTTTGGCTATTGCTACAAATATACCTGTGTGACTTAAGACTGTATTTGTGGTCCAGGGTCACATAAAAGTATAATATAATATAATTCATAACACTTTTAAAGTAATAAAATAATGTGAATAATATAAATAAATTACATATAAGACATATAATAAGAAAAATTAAGTTATCAGGAAGAAAAAAAAAAAAAAGACACACACACACACAATCAATTATTGCTGACTTTCTCTGTTCCCTTGGGAGAGTGTTTTTAGGGGTCTATCCTGTCCTCCCAGCCTCCACTCTTCCCCCCTGCCCCCTAATGGGAGGGTGTTAATATAGTCGCTTTTCCCCTGGTGTTAAATAGGAACAGTTTCTCTTGTGTTAATTCTCCATTTTGTCGCTGTCTGTGTGCAAGACCTCTCAGTGTTCAGTCTCTTATTCGGCACTAAACGCTCAGCTAACCCCTCCCCTTTCTCTTTTCCCCTTTTCCCCTTTCTTTTCACTCTCCCCTCTCCTTTCGTGAGGCCATCTAGATTATGTTGCTAAGGAGATTTTTTTTCGTCCTCTCTCTTTTTGCTTTTTTTTTTCCACTGTTTTCCATTGATTTGGTGTTAATGCATTTTCAATGCCCCTCGGTGTGTGCTGGGGGAGTGGGGGGCACTGCGAGTGCAGTCTTCACACTGACTAGAGGAATTTTACTCTGAAGGGGTCGATGGTGGGGGGTGGGGGGGGGACTGCCCAAAGAGAGCCACTCAAGTGAAAAATTAGGTGATTTTTAGCAAGCATGGGAGCTGGTTCATCTAGACGCACACACACGCTCACCCACACAAACCCAGTAGCACGGTGACCACCCACTCCTCTTGTATTTTCTATCCTCTCTTCAGAAAACACTCACAGGTGGACTTGCGAGGGCTGCCATTCTCCTCGCTCGTGCCAGTAACACTGTATGTGGAAGTAGCCATCCCTCTTCAGGAGACCCGTCAGCTCTTTTTGCAGGCCTGAAAATGGAGGGAAAGAAAATAACATATTCAAATAATAACAAAGATCAATAACATTTTATTCCAGGGGCAGTATTTTCTTTGAGTGACCGGTGACAGGCAATTTTCACTGTGATAGTCTAGTGGTGTTACTGTCATATATTATGCAAGTAGACCGGACCTGCATGAATGACAAAATGACATAATCTGGATTTAATAGGATTTTTTTTCTTTTTATATATATATATATATATATATATATATATACAGTTTCATGCAAAAGTTTGGGTAACCCTTGCAGAATCTGTGAAAATGTGAAAAATGCTAACAAAATAAAAGAGATTATATAAAATGCCTGTCATTTTTTTTTTATTTAGTACTGTCCTGAGTAAGATATTTATACAAAAGATGTTTACATATAGTACACAAATCAAAAAAATAAAAAAATAATTAAAATAACCCCTCTCCAAAACCCTTGGTTCTTAATACTGTGTGCGTTTACCTGGATGATCTACAACTGTTTTTTTTTATTTTGTGATGGTTGTTCATGAGTCCCTTGTTTGTTTTGAACAATTAAACTGAGCACTGTTCTTCAGAAAAATCCTCCAGGTCCTGCAGATTCTTCGGTTTTCCAGCATCGTTTGCATATTTGAACCCTTTCCAACGGTGACTGTATGATTTTGAGATCCATCTTTTCACACTGAGGACAGTTTAGGGACTCAAACACAACTATTAAAAAAGGTTCAAACATTCACAGATGCTCCAGAAGGAAAGACAATGCATTAAGAACCAGGGGGTGAAAAGTTTTAAAATTTGAAGATCTAGGTAAATTGTATTTAATGTGTCTTCTGGAAACATGAAATTATCTTCTGTTGCTTCCAAAAAGCAGTACTATATGAAAAAAAGTGAAATTTCAACAAAATAAGAAAACTTTGAACATATTCATCCTGTTCAAATGTTTTCACACCCCGGCTCTTAATGCATCTTGTTTGAATAATCGTCACAATATAAAAAACAGTCGTAGATCATCCAGGTAACCTCACACAGTATTAAGAACCAAGGGTTCCCAAACTTTTGAGGGGGGTTATTGTAAAACATCTTTTGTGTTAACATCTTACTCAGGAGTCAGGACATACCAAATAATACAAAAATGAACAGGCATTTTGTATAATCTCTCTTTTTTGGTTAAAATTTTTCACAGATTCTGCAAAGGCTGCCAAAACTTTTGCTTATAACTGTATATATCATTTTTTTTTTATATAGATGAAAACATACTTTGGTCAAAAATTTGAGGAGCGATGTGTTAAGTTTAATTGGCATGACACTTCAGCTTGATTCTGATTGGTCATTCGCATCATTCTTAAAATTGACCAATCAAATTCAAGCAGATAAAACTGTGGTCAAATATTTATATATTGGCTCTTAATCTGAATAATTCACTGACTACATTAATTTTTTGCTAGTTTTAGGTGTATTATCCCTCTGCAGTCTTTTTCTTCTTACATAATATAATAAATTCAGTCATGTAATAAGTTGGATCATGTACAGCCATTCTCAGAAAATAAAACCTTCAAAAGTGCTATAATGCCCTATCAGGGCTTATTTTAATGATGAATGTACATTATCCCTTGATATACACCTGGATGGTGTACAAAGTCATGCCTTTATGCAATTGAATTAGTCACTAAATTAGCATCAGTGGGATTAGCTGCCACTAAACCATTCATAAATTACATTTGCATGAAGTGAGTGCAATAACTTAAAAGTTTGCAGGATAATTTCATAAAATCTTCCAGGCATCTTTTCCACACATATAACTTACTGTTTTTGTTTTTTTCCCTCCATTGTCAGTCACTCTGTAATTTTTGGTTGCATTTATGGCGTGAATGGTGACCTCAGTGGTTTTCTAATTTTCCTCAATGTCACATATGATTTATGAATGTCTTCTGTTTTTTTCTTCATATACGTTTCTGTCTCTATTCCTTCCTGTCTCCCACAAATACTGCAATGTTCTTCTCTGCAGAAGATTGTAATCTAGCTACCACTCTGTGGATTCTCTAACTTAATCAGCCAATCAGAGAGCAGCTAAATCAAGAACTGGCAGGGACTAGAGCTGTCAACGCCCACTCCAGCTGCAGCCATCAAAAAGTCAGAGGTCATGACATGAATCTGATTTTATATGTATGATGAGTTTCTTCTGTTGCCCCCATGTGTTCCTCCACTGCACCTGCAGAATGTCTCTTTCCATTCATCCTTCATCTTCCTCTTTTCTCTCCTTTAGTCCCTTTCAGTTGTCCCTTTCAGTTGTTACTCAATGTCTGAATGTGTAAGATAAAAAAAAAAGATTTTAAAAATATCTGCACATTCAAAATGTAAAAGGGAAAATTCTGGTTATTTTGTTTCTGTATAAATGTTACCAGAGCAGTGGGGCCACACATGACCTTGTGTCGTTAACCCAAAACCTAGAGAACAATAACTGTGAGACAGTTTTTACAGCTGACATTCATTGCAATGACTTGAGCGCCCTGATTTATGCATGTCCTTCTCTAGAACTCGCCAGCAATTCAGATGGAAAAAAACTTAAAAGGTTAATTAATTGGACTGTCAACATTTGTTTCACTTACAACTGGCTGACTTGTCAGCAAGGAAAATAATAATAAAAAAGCATAAAATAAAAGAAAAATGTGCTCTACTTTTATATTCTTTTATAAATGGGTTTTACAAAACATTTTCAACATAGGTTAAAATTCAATTAAAGTAAAATGTCATATAGTTTAACTATCAGGTAAAAAAGTAATAAAAATGTCCTTACACATTTAATGTACAATTATTACTGTATGTTCAAAGATGTTTACACACACACACACACACACACACATGTACGTATGTGTGTGTGTGTAAACATCTTTGAACATAATAATTGTACATTAAATGTGTAAGGACATTTATATATATATATATATATAAATATCAATGTTTGAATAAACTGACAGCTTGGATGCCCAGATTTTGCAGAGCTCTAATAGCTGCTAACTGCTAACTGTGCATATTTTAAATAAATCGAAAATGTAAGTATTTTCTATGTATAAACTGTTTATGTAATAAAATATGTGATCCCACTTTATATTAAGTGTCCCTAATACCTGTGTACTTACATAGTAACTAGATGTGTATCTAGTATGTAACCACAG
>JAUMHE010000075.1:9219525-9232860 GCA_032359235.1 Enteromius mattozi
GAAGGGGGCCCAGGACAGAGCCTTGAGGCACTCCTGAAGTAACAGACACAGATTGAGATGAAAATGATTTGAGCTGAGTGAATTGGGAGCGGCCAGAAAGGTAGGATGTCAACCAGTTAAAGACATTGTGGGTGATCCCAATGGAATGTATGTCCACAAAATGTCCACAATTCTGTGTTTTTCTGTGAATATGGGGTGCTGTGTGTACATTAATGAGGAAAAAATTTACTTAAATGATTTTAGCAAATGGCTGCAATATAACAAAGAATGAAAAATTTAAGGGGGTCTGAATACTTTCCGTACCCACTGTATGTTTTCAATATTTAATTCTGGACAAGACTGAATGAGATCACCCTCCATTCCACATCCAAAACATTTCATTTTTTCTGAGGAAACATACACACTGTAATCATAATCCTTCACTCTAAACTTAACTCTAAATTTAACTCTTTGTGTCTTTAACTACAACGCCTTGTTCAACAATCGTTGCAACTTTATCCACACTGTCAACAAAAATCACAACTCCATTGTTCATTCTAGATGCAGATTAAATACTATCATAACCGACTATTTCTCTGACTGCCAACACACAGTCCTCCACAGAGAAGTCTATAATTTGCACGCGTGCTGACGTGTGAGTGCCTCCAGCCCCACACCTGCAGCTCTGCGCACCGACATGACCCCTGGTGCAGAGACCGGTGGTCACTGCCGCACAAACACTAGCTCGCTTAAAACACACCACTAAGATACCAACAAATATCCAAAAACAAAAAAAAAACATAGTAAAAAAGTATAGAAAGGGGCACTCATGCCTCAGGCCACTCGCTTAGCACATGCGCACACAGAGAGAGAGAGAGAGAGAGAGAGAATGTGAAAGAGGGATCAGTCATCTTGCGCTGTTTTCTTCCATAAGTGGATATGAGGAATGAGTACTCAGACTAATTTCATAGAGTTCAGGAAAGGGTGTTATTCTCCATTGACATCTTCATGACATACGCAAACAGTTTCCAGTCAAAACAAGTACACAGGCTAGATGTTAAATTTAACTAAAGCGTATATTTCTCAGCTAGGTATATATACACCATAAAGTCTTGGCTACCAAAAAATAAAATGATATATAGGCTACAGCGCTTCACTTTGTGCCTAACAACGCCCCTTAGCTGTTACAAATTAACTGTAAACCCTGGCTTCTTGGGGTTTATTGCTTTAGTCTGCATAACATACTTTGGTTAAAATTTCTCAATGGTAGTGTAAAAAAACACACCCTTTTTACCCTGTCAAAATCAGCTCTGTTTTCAGCAAGCCATTTTGGTCCATGTTCCGTTAAATGCTAATGAGCTCTGCTGACCCCGTCCCCTCTTCCAAAGGGTAACAAGCACACTGTAAACTTCAGCTGCAAAACTGGCTAAGCATATTATTAGAAAAAGAGATTTGCAATGTTTCAGAAAAAACCTTACACTTATTTCTTCTCTAGATGAAGCTGGATCATGAATAATTTGCATGAACGTAAACGCATTTAGGTAGATCGAGGATCAGCTCATTCCCTTCTAAAAAGGAAGTAACGGTAATCCTTTGCGTCCTTGAGTTTATCATGACTGCTATGTTCATTATTATATCCAACAACAAAACACCTCAATCGCTTAATCTTAGACATTCTAGTCTTACCCTGCAACGGAGTCACCCCCAAAACGGACTGATGACAGTTCACTCAGGGCGGGGTCTAAGGTAAGACAGACTTGTCAATCAACTATCATGGGAGGAGCCTGTGCAAAACTATGTCATTCTGCCAGTAATCTCAGCGCCTGATTTAAGAAAGGGGATTTTAAAACAGGGATAAAAAAACAAATAAATCTGGGTGAATTTTTATCATTATAGGATGGATGTGTACACTTCCAACTAACGTTTATGTTCAAACAACATGTAAAGTAATTTTTTTCATCTGATAACCCTATACTTTTTATCAGTGTATTAAGCTGACATTTATTTTTTTATTTTTTTATACACAGAATCAGAGTCCTGTTACTAAGATATATGCACATGAACCTTGTAAATATTTTTATCTCACAGTGAGCTACCATAAGTGACAACTAATGCTCAAGACTTACAACACTTCTTCATTTGACTGGACTGGACTCCATATCTCTTAAGCAGAGCTTAATAGATTCACCCCGAGTGCCAACAATGTCTCTTCCTCTTCCTCTCTATTCTTGTCTTTCCCATTCTTCTCTATTGCATTTTAAATGCCTTTTATGCAGAATCTAAATCAATCACGTAAACTTCTGCTCCATCTGCCCTGAATCAAACACACTTTATCACCACAGGACTATTAAAACATATCCGAGACCTCAAACTTTTAATATATAACATCTATAAAAAGAGACATTAAATCTTCATCCTACGAACACCACACTCAGAACTCCTCTCTAAATCGGGATGAACTAGAGAAAGTTGCCTGGAAGAAGAGAAAACATCTTTTTCAGCAGTGTCCCTGAGGGGTAAACAGGAGCCATGCATGTTCTTTAGCATTTATTACTCCCACCATGCACTGCAAGATCTGCTGGTACAGGCAAAACATATAAAAATATATGTAGAAATAAAGATGATCAAAGTATTACACTTCAGACTATTTAAAATAAAAATGCATTTGCTATTCTGTATCATTTAAAAACATACTGCATAGGTACTGTCAGTTATTGCTTAATATTTAATTAATGCACACATTTCTTTAACACTTTAGTATAGGGACCATTTCTCACTCTTTGATAATTAGCTTGCCTTTTAATAACAAATTGCCAGTTTATTTGTGATTATAAAGCACATATTCTGCATGACCATATTCTACATCCATAATCCTACCCAATGCCTAAACTTAACAACTAACTATTAATAAGAAAAAGTCGCAGTTAATGATTTGCTAATGGTGAGAACTGGACCTTAAAATAAAGTGTGACCATCATTTTTCATATTTTTAAATATTTATTGCCACTAAAAATTACATGAAAATAATTATAACTTGTAATTATCACTCTGTATCAACTCTGTATCAGAATTGTCTATGAGTGCATTTTTATTTATTTAGTTAGTAGATTTTATGTACACTGAAAAAAAAAATTATTAATTGAATTTACTCAGTTGGTCCTACTTTACATTAGGTGGCCTTAACATACTATGTACTTACATTTAAATTAATCATTTGGTACAATGCACCTATTTTGTACATGTATGTTTTACATTGTATTTTTGGGAATGTTTTTTTAACTAAATTTTTTAAGGGATTTTTTTTTTTTTTAAATGATGCTAAAATAAATTGTTTGCAACCACTTTATCTTTAAGAGAAAAAATGTGTCATATGTGCCTGGCAGGAAAGTAAGTTTGGTATATGACAATACCTAGAAAAAGTAGTGCCAGAAGTGACAGAGTTGTTCAAAAGTGGAATCATGATAAGCGATGCATGTTTGAATTCAGGGGTTTTCTAGAAGCAGTTTCCACCTGGGATATTGGGAGATAAGCAGCTGGTTTTCACTAAGCAATTGATAGTGATACTTGACTGGAGATAACAAATGTTCCAGTGCTGCAACATTTCAGCTATTCTGACATTATAGCACACTTCACCCATCAAACATTACAATACATCTGACTGAATGGACTATAAACAGATTGAATTTATTCAGAGCATCTTTACTGTGCAGGTCACTTAGTCCCTTTTTAATCTGACACACATCAACTGTGTGCTTTGTATCCTGTTATCTTTCCGCTGGCTTGTTTGCGTGTGCGCGCCCACAGCCAGACAGAAGACATAAATCCTGTTGGCTGTCTGGTGTAACTAACCCTTTTTACACATCCTGGCTCTGCCAAAGAGTCTAACCGAGAGGAACACATGCAGTGCCCTTAAAGAGGTTCGAAAACTATCAGTGCATCTATAATAAGTTGGTTTTGTTGCATTTCAGGATGTAAGCGTTTCAAAAAATCTCTCTCTAAAAAAAAAAAAAAAAAAAAAAAGATGATTATTGTGTATGTTTGTGTGTTGCATCACGACTTTTCATTCTTGACTCTTGTGTCCTGCTAGCCAGCACAAGTAAACTCATCTGAGGTCATAGCTGGAGAGCATCAACACACACCCACACATGCACTGAGATCAAATAATCCTGCTGGACTCCATTTCACATCACAGTATGACAATGGTGATAAAGATTGCGGCAAACCCCAGAATTCCAGCATGCTTTTTACTGATACAAGGCAAGGTATTGATTCCAGTAATATAAAAATTGGTGTTTTTTTCAGCTTTGACTTTTATGTCCCAGAAGTTAACTTTGACCAAAACTAACAGATTTATATACTTCTTACTTTTTAAATAAACTAAAAATAGTGTCAACAAGCATAAGTCACTATAATTGTAGATACACTCATGTTGTGCATGTTTATGTGTGTGTCTACACAGCATAACAATAACAGAATGTGTGTCTAGACTACATGATTGTAATTAGCAGTCTCCTGATGACTGCCGGTGACTTGCATTTATCGTGCAGCTAATTAAGGTCATCATTATCCAAGTAAGACAACTAACACCCACACGAACCCTCACCATGCTTAGCATAGTGCTAATCCTGAATGCCGCACAGCCCACTGGACTGAAACAGAAAGCTTGATCCCATGGCAACAAGTGAAGTTGCTGTTTATGTCTGTTTTATATTAGCTGTAATGCTGACTGCCTGTCATCACTTAGCCAAGCTGTACTAGCATAGTAAACAGGGCATGAATAAAGCCCCAAAGAGTTGTTTAACGTTACACAGCAGAGCTGACTGTGGAAAATGCAACATTATATGTATGCAAGACATAAAGTTAATGAGGCATGATGTGCATACAGGTCATTAGAGATCATTCAAAGATCAGTTACATTTTAGTGTGGTGTATTAGTTATCCCTGAAGTCAAATCCCATTGCAACAGTTTGATTACAGCAGTTTACAGAGCGGACGCCAGAGGGGAGATTCCAAGCTCCTTTTCTCATAATGACGGAGGCAGTGGGTCACTGAAAGTGTGTCATGCTGTTCTCTCTGTACACAAAGGTAATCTAATATGTTGTTTTATTTGTGCGTACAAACAGTACACAGGACAGATTCACTCTCACATGCAGTTTCAGCCTTAAAGCAGAGTATCAGTAGAAAAAAACACAAGCTAAATCTTAGTCTGACCCTCATAAGATTTTTTTTTCTATGGATGGGTCCATGGGGTTAATGAAGAGAGTATGCAGACTAACATCCAGCGCCCTAAGCAATGATCCCAAAATTCAGATATGCCAAAATGTCCACCACAATGTTTGATGACCACATTTACATCAAAATCCTTTTTTGTCCTATTTTGCCATTAGAATGGACAAAAGCTTATCATTTCTGTGATTAACCTGTTGAATATATATATATATATATATATAGGGTTATGAATGAGCTTCATGCATATGGTCATCTGGCTTTTGTGGTAGCTTTTCAGTAAAAAAAAAAAAATAATAATAATGGTTAATTACTTTATAATAAATAAATCAAGAATTAATTTGTAATATATTCAATATTTTTTTATTAAATTAAAATTTGTATATAAAAGAAAATAAATAAAGCAAGGTTATGGACTTAATATCTAAAATAAATATATACATTTAATATTTTATATTTAATATACACCTTTATTAAAACGTATGGTTGAGAGACAAAACCTCTTAAATCAATGACTGATAATGGAGAAACTACAATATATATATATATGAGTAAATGTGATAAACATTAGTTTGCTAATATAATGAAAAAGCTTTCTAATCTTAAGTATAACAGTAGGAAGACAATCAGAGAACACCATCCCATAATGCATTGCAATACACTAACTATTTTACCAAAATATTTGTGTGTATGATGTGTATTTTTATGATTATAAATCTGTCAAAATAATTTTGATTTAGCACTATGTAAAGTGCTCCAAATCAGTCACTTTAGTCCAGTGACAGTTTTAATGCTGCTTTCAAAGGCAGGAGACAGCAAAACAGCTCACTTGGCTTTGGGACAGAGTTATTATGTCAGATGATTTAAACTTGTAGACATTTTGCAGGCTCTGAAACACTTTTACTTCTCTTTCTCTCTCTTCAAACAAACACACTAAATATTCTCATATAAGTATATTGTCATGCAACACAACACAAATGTCATTTTAATTTGACATTTCAATTATCGATCGGTGTCATTCACCATGAAGACAGAAGTGATCAGTAATTGTCTGCACAATGTCTTATTTTCTAAATAAATACTAGGGATTTGGCATTTGGCAGCATGCAAGCTCATACTGCATGCTCCCCGTCCTGTCGTGTGCAGTGCTGGCCATGAATGTGCTACATAGGGACTGATGACAGCATGTTCCCTAGAGACTCATCACAGCTGTCAGCAGAGAGCAACAGGAAATGCTCTGGCTTCAGGCCTACCAATGGGGCCTTTCAGAGAAAACAGACCTAGACTGTTGGTAAAGAGGACAGAAAGTGATTCATGTGTATATCTCACACCGAAATATTAAGTGTTTACTTAAACCACCTTACATGCATTTGACTGCTTAATGAGGCTTAATTTATGCATATACTGTAGGTTTTGAAGTTAATGGGCTCACATAATTCAACAAGTTTCCAAGGTCCAATCAGGGCAAGTTTGGAGAAACATCCTTTTTAGATATTAGTGAAGACTTATAGTGCCACTATTATGGATTTTTGAAAATTACCTTTCATGCAGTGTGTAATACAGCTCTAAGTGAATGAAAATATAAGGCAAAGTTTTAAATCTGAAAGTGCACTGTGGATAAAGTTATTGTCTTTCACAAAGAAAGAGTCGACTCTGAATCAATCACTGGAGGGGTTTGGAAAAATAAATCACTGAACGAATCATTTGGGAATTGTTGAACGAATAAGGTAAAAATAAATAAATTACAATAAAGTGTTTTAAAGTGTTTTTTTGACCTTGCATGCATGTCAACCTGTTGTTTGGGACTCCCAAAACCAAAATATGAACCACTCATAACCCATAACGGGGCACTATAACAGGCTGTGTGAAAAGAAGATTGATATGATCCAGTTTTCATTTAGGATCATAATCACTGGAAAGCTGCCCTCAACAATTTACTAAATCCACAACACTGAATTCTTGATACATTACAAAAAAAAAAAAAAAAATTATATGTTTGACAGTAAAATATTAGCCTTTTAAAGACTCAATTAGATTACTAACAGTATCAGCAGTTTGGACTTGTGCATGCTCATTATCAACACAGGACTTGAGTCATGATGTGTCATGCAAAGAACTAGCCAAAAATGCAATCTTGTTTTGTTCATCATGTGCGCTTGAATTAGAAGTATAGTAAATATTTCTGTTTTAAAGGAAAGTTAATGTAAACAGCATGTTTGAAATCATTTGGATTGATTGCATGCCTAATACATAAACACATAAGAAATACATAAATAATAGAATACACTTCCACATGAAACATTCCTTCAGACTGTCTAGTTATTAACTCATAAGTCAAAGTTTAAATTCCATTGTAGACTGGGAATGATATGAGTAAACCTTTAAGCATGTTGCACGCTTGTATGCATAAAAGCCAGAAACATATTTAAAAATGAACATTCTGTCATTATTTACTCTTCCTCTTGTAGTTCCAAACCTGTATGAATTTCTTTGTTCTGCCGAACACCAAGGAAGATATTTTGAAGAAAGTTTGTAACCAGGCTGTTTTGGTCACCATTGACTTCTATAGTAGAAAAAACAATACTATGGAAGTCAGTGGTGACCCATGCCTGGTAACTTTCTTCAAAATATCTGCTTTTGTGTTCGGTAGAACAAAGAAATTCATACAGGTTTGGAATTACTTAAGGGTGAGTAAATGATGATTCCTTTAATACAAAAGTTAAACAATGCAAACTTTTGCCGTATTGACGTGATATTCAAAACAAAAGGCTATTCTCGCACATGTGCTCAAAATATCTATTCAATCTATTAAACTAAATCTATTTTTAACCATCAGATGCTTTAATAAAGAATTCTTTGTTACAAGAGATCTTTGCCCTGAGGCTTGTCTTGCTGACAAGAGCTAGAAGAATAAGTACCAGACGCAGCCACTCCAAGGTGCGGCACTTCACACAATGTTCCATGGCTCTGACTGCCCTCCTTCACCCACCTCTCCAGCTCTTTGAAGAAGACAAAAGCAAAGCTCTCTGAGAAGCAGCCATCGATAGCCTGTGGGGAAACATGTAATAGTGGAGTAATCACATCTCTGAGCGTCCTCCACTGACAAGCCTTATAGATCCGCACCCCCTTGATATTACACTACAATTGACAGCAAAATGGATACAGAGTGCGAAGGTGGAGGACTGTTATAGGAATGAAATGTATGATACTACAAGAGTTTGTGCAATTCCTACTAGATTTTCTCACAAAATTAATAGAGTTATTTAACTCTTAAAATTAAAAATGTCTCGATTCACCTTACTTGTACAGGTCACTCATTTCTATTTAATTAGATCCCATTAAAAAAAAAAAAAGCTGGACAATGTTACTTCTTATGGATGTACCAAGGAGAGCCAAGATGTAATATTTTCAGCCTAATTAAATTTTTTAAGCTTAAGTCTCAAGTTTTTGAAAGTAGCCGCTTCATTTATTCGTTGTTCATTCGTTCATGTATTTATTCATTTATTAACAAATATTTATCATACATGTATCATACATTAAAACAGTAATTTTAAAAATTATTGCATGATCCTTTAGAAATCATTCTAATATGCTGGTTTGGTGGTCATAAAACATATCTTTTCTTATCAATGAATGTGCTGCTTAATATTTTTGTGTAAACAATGGATTTTCTGTTCATCAAAGAATGACAAATGTTTCATAAGAACAGTATTCATAAGAAACAACTGGCAACAACGTGAAAATCTTTAATGTCAATTTTGGAACAGAATTAGTCATTTTCAAGTGAACTATACATTTAAGTCTATTTGCATAGAATTGAATGGATTTCATGGAGTGGTCTTCCTTTAGTTGCCTTAGTAACAACGATTTTATGAAATCACCAGGCACTTAAATGCCCCCCTGCCTACCCTCAGATATGGCTACTTTCACTCTGCCTCACACCAATTAGAATGACTCATGCAGACACATAAAAAGCTAAAGCTTTGGCACCGAACCTTTGCTCACAACCATTTTGCAGTGAATCATGTAAAATTGCACAACACTCTGGGGTCTTTAGAACGGCTCTGAATGAGAGGGGGCAGGACACAAACACTTATGAAGAGGATGATGAGCTCTGAAATCACTCAGCCTTGCCACTTGTGATTAGTGGCTAATTAGCAATAATATAATCCAGTATGCTGAGCTACTTTATGAAGAGAACAGATTCAGAGTAATGAGTCCTCTTGAACCATGTGTTTATTTAATCTACATCCATAATGGAGTTATGAAACCCTCCAAAACAGTAAGTTTAAGAGTGTCAAGGATTTCTGCAAATTATATAAACTGAATTTTAATCTTAGATCTGGTTTACTGTTTGTGGTTGTGTATCTTGTTTGTAACTTTGCCTCTCCTGATCCCTTTACCAAAGCTAATGGCGCGATGAAGCACAAGGTTGTGAAGGTCAGGGGTCACATGCATGTTGACGAAGTGACAGTAAGCAGAAACACACACTCTGCTTGCGATGTGGGAAAGCTTCTGAACTCTGACCCTGACTTTGCGCCATGCTGTGGTTGACTGGCCTGATGTCTCAGTGTATTGTCTCTCTACACACTGCCATGTGTGCATACAAACATACCAAGTACATTTATATAAAATATACACATATATAACATGTTTTGTACAAACATTACACATTACCATTGAAATGTTTGGGGCTGGAAAGACAAAATGTTTTATTACAAAATGTTGAATTATTTTGATTTTTATATTTTCTGTTTTTATTTTAAATTTATTTATAGTTTTAGTAATTTTGTATTTTATTAGTATTTTTAATCTATATAATTTGTATAAATTTAATTTTAGTTTTTTATTTAACTTTATTAGTTTTTATTATTTTCATTTCATTTAGTTGTATTAGTACCATTTTAGTATCAAATTAAACTAAATGAGAGTAAGAAATGCTGTCATAACAACAGGCTGAAATTAAATGAAATAAATAGGTTTATAATTAGCTTTTTTAGATAGAAGTTAACTATACACTGTAAAAAATTTACGGTAAAAAACTGGCAGCTGTGGTTGCCAGAATAAAATCGTGAGAAATACGGTAACAATATTTTTTGTTTTACGGTTTTATGTTAAATACCATATTTTCTAATAATAAACCATAATAACTGATATAATGTCAATATACCAACCTATTAAACTAGTGAAATCTGTTTTGTACCTTTGAAATACACTGATAACTCCCAAATGCAGGTGGTGATGAGAAAGTCACATGATGAACCAAAGCCCATCACAAGTAGTTTTTAAATAATAACATACATAGAAGGTTATACATGAACATCACAGTTGATTCTTGATTCTTCAGAACATCATGACCTGAGGTGAGAAAAATAACACACATACATAGATAGCCAGGCTCCATTTGACCTCGGGGCCTGGTTTGAAACACATCACAGTCAATCCACAGAGACTTCTATGAATGGCATTACTTGAATCAAACAGTTCAACATATGGAATATGATTATGTAATTTAATGAGTTAAATACTGATTCATTGTATGATCATAATCAAAATTAATATGAAATGAAAATTAATAAAAAGAAGGATATTGTGTCACTCCATCCTCTCCTTCAAGGTGCTCAGTGTCATTCACACAAACACTAAAAACCATCATGGTAAGAATTATTAAACCGAAATGTGCAATAAACCTTCATTTAACAACATTACATATAACATACAACCCTAATAAACATAACTGATGCAAAAAAACAAAGAAGAAACAGTTATTTTAAAGAAAAAACATCAAATTCAAACAAAATTTAAAATGCAATGCAGGGAATTCTGGGAATGTCAGTTTAGGTGTTTCCCTGTAAATTACCATTAACCATTTAACAGGTTTTTATCATAGCATTTTCAGAGTTTTTTATTGTTAAAATCATGGTCATTTTAACTAATAAGACAAATGCAGACTACTGCGGTTAATAAGATCATTTAAAAGGATTCAGCTCCTCTGTCTATATGAATAAGCTAATGTATGCAGAAATGTGACATCTACTCTTGAGACATTCAGAAAAGATACATTTGAAGGCTTACAAGAATATGCAAATCAACACTTCATTTAGTCTAGCAGAATGTATGAAAAAAGCCTTTTCAAATGATGAAACTGTATATTATTCATAATCCATCTCTATTTGCATTTTGATTTCGGTGTATGTGTGACTATTTTTCCAAATCCTCCAGACAGAGGGAAATGTGAGAATGCCAGCTGGGGAGTCTAGGTCCAAATCCTTGGATTTAGAAGAAACCATTGCTTAGCAACAAGACAGAGGTAAAACTGAGCAACAATGGCCAGGTTAGATGACTCATTATGACTGGCGGTCTGGATGTGTATGCGCTCTGAGTATCAAGTGAGCATTTGTGTGTATGCTACTACATGTATGCATGTGCATCACTGATAACTTTCATTTCTACACGGTCACACTTGTTTATCAGTCAGGAGAAGCACTGAACTTATCTAATGCACTTAACTTCAATATAAATGGGAGTTCATATTGTTGAAATAAACTAAATAGATTCCACAATCTCACTTCCATTACAATACAATTGCTCTGTAAAATAAAGCACTGTCACATTTTCACAAAACGCATTACGTCTTTTCTTTGCAGCGTAAATATATTCCGCAGAGTGGAATGTCAGTATTCTAATGAAACATCAAATTGTTAGATGCGCATTACTAAGATTTACATTCTCTTAAAATGAATATGGTGTGTTGGAAAAGAGCAAAAGATTTGCAAACAATATATAGGCTTATACACACAAAATCAGTTTTAAAAGGATCAACAAAATTAAATGATTAAATCTTCTCAATCACCCACAATTCCCTCCAACTTTTAGAATGTTAAAGTACTTATGTCAGAAATAGAGTTTGAAAACAAAACAGGTGCAAAATAAGCTAAGAATAAATCTGCTGGCACTTTTTTCTTCATTATCCAATCAGTGCATATCTAATCTGCAGCTTTGACATCACAGCTCTTAATCTTCAAAGTAAGTTCTGTCACAAAAAAAAAATGTCCTTCTCTCTTTGACTTTTGAGATGCACATATACGCAAACACAGTTCTGCACTGTTACATAACCTTTATATGAAAGGTTGCAACATCAAGGCACACAATAAGCCCTTGATCAGCAGGAGAGCGGTTGAAGATCTCTCATTGGGAGTGCGGATAATCAGGGAGAGGAAGCCGAGAGCCCAAAGTAGGTGGTTTAGCATATTAAGAAGGCGGCTCTGTTAATGAGCTGTCTGGATTCAGTCCTGTCAGAGAAAAAAGTTAGCTATGCATAGATCAAGATTCTTGATTAAATAACTAAGGGGGCAAATGACAAATGTGCCATGTCTTCCCAGCGATAAATAAGCCACCATCTGTTCAGCCATCTCGCTATTTGCTCTTCAAATTGACCAGTAACAATGGCATGATCATTTACCTCACTCATCAATGAGTGTCAAAAGAAAACTGTAAGCCAGAAAAACAACAAGCAAAGGTTTTATTGCTCTGATGATTTTCTTTTCATAAAAAAACTCTCATGTCTTAAATGTCATAAAAATGTAAAACAATTAAACATGGCAATCTCTTATTAAGCAACTTTTATTGTCATGCATATTGGTCTGTTAAGTAAAACGGACTTAAGTTGAGACCCCAGTGAAAAATAAAAAAAAAATATTTGAAATACATTTACATATTCTGCAGTTGTACTTTTGCTATACTAAACTGGTAAAGACTGCTAAATTGGAACAACTAATATTGTACTTAATGCACTTAAATTATGCAAAAATAGTGCTGAAATCCAATTAAAGACATACTAAAATGTATTTGATTGTAATAAAGTGAAACTATTGCATGTATGGTACAGTACACTTTAAATATCTTGCATTTAAAGACAGATATTATTAAAATATCATGCAATTCTCATTAATAGTGACATTAAAACACAGTTTAGGCTTAATATTAAGAAATATGCATTATGCACAAGTAGTACTTCAATCATAGTTTTTATAACAGTAAGTCAGTAAATGTGTGAACTATGTTAAGTATAAAATAAATGATAATGAATAAATTTACTAGGGGATAGAAATAAATAATAATATTTTTTTT
>JAUMHE010000075.1:9237361-9255968 GCA_032359235.1 Enteromius mattozi
GACATGCTTATATAACAGATCTAAAGAGCAGTCACAGCCATTAAATAAAAACTTCCTTTGATCAGGTTCACACACACACATATGCGCTGAGCTCTCTATAAGCTCTCATGATCTATATGTGTCTGGTTTAGAGGAAAGTCGAGGCTGAAGTATATTCTTATTATGCTACAACTGTCATCAGTCACAGAAGCTCTCTTTATCTTAATATTTTTTGTGCATTTGTGCCATTTCTGTTTAATTTAATGTGTCTTTGCTGGATAATAATAATGAACATTTATTTAAAAGAGGGGGCTCCAGTTCTTTTAAATTATATATTTTTATTTATTAAGTGCTGTTCACACCAAGCACGATAACGATAAAGATATAGTTCTAAAAATCATTCTCAGTGTTAAAGAACAGCAGCGTCGACACCACAACTATAGTGATAAAAGCACAGAGAAACGATATCGTTGGAATCATTTTCAGAACGATTTTTGCAGCTGATGAACACAAACATTGACAACCAATCAGAATCAATCCTGCTATCACGCGCTTGAGCTTAGAATAAACAGAAGATATCATTCGCTGGTGTGGACACAAATATAGTAATTATCGTTATCTTTATAGTAAACGTGCTTGGTGTGAAAGAGCCTTTATGATTTTATAAGTTACTGCAGTTGTTTTCTAACAAGACAAATATGTCAGAGTTAAACGGACAGTATAAGCATAATAGCATATTTATAGTTTCAGAATTTCTAATTTCATTGTGTTGTGACTTGTTTCCATTGTACTGTGCTAATTTTGTTGTGTTATAATACGTAACACCTGAACACCTTGACTATCTTGTTCAGGTATGTTCATTCCTTCAGAAAAAGAGCTGAGGAGCCCACTTATTTGTTTCTGAGATGAAGCAAACTCTCTCAGAGTCTTGTTCTGGGTTAAATGTGGAATTTAAAATCCAAAAAAATGTACTGAAATAGCTCATAGTGCCTGTATGTTCATTTTGTGTTAGGGTTAGGTGAATGCATCAGCCAACTAATCAAAAAACTCTCCAAGCATTACTCACCATGATCACAGCTTTGCAGTGACTGTTGTTGATGTAATACTTCCCCTTAGTCAGAGAGCTGTCTACATGCATACTTGTCCCAAATTAATACCTGCTCCACCTCAACACCTGTTTTCCCATTGTCTATTAGAAGGGCTCACACTCCACCCAGTCAGTGCAGAGGTTGATTTAAAGAGACTGTAAACAATAAGCCTCAAAGCAACAGGCACTGGACGTTCACTGACCTTGACTCACTCTCTCTCTCTCTCTCTCTCTTTCTCTCTCTCTCTCTCTCGCTTCCTTGCCATCTGTATGTCTAGCTTGAGTGTATCATGAATAATGTATTTAATCAGCGCATTGTCCCCTGCGTGGTGCTGCTCGGGGTTAAATTACAGAATGCTAGTTTGACGATTGTTCCTCTCAATGAAGGTTAAGAACCTTTTTTCTGGTAAAGGGAGAGCTGGACACAAGTGTCTCGTCAAGCATCAAAAGCCGTTGATCATGCACCAAAAGGCTGCGGGATCTAATGGGGCTTCCTTGCCTCTGATCATGTCCTGGAGCAATGCTTTCATTTAAAAAGAGTTCCTTCCCGAGGATGTTCATTTACATGTTATAATAGCTGGATATTTGCTGTCATCTTTGCTTTGTTGTTGGCATGTGACTTCAAATTGGTGTAGTGATTGGCAGACATTTCAATTAGATAACAAATTTGGGGGAAAAGTTAGGTGTGTTTAACTTCATGTGGCGATGCGCAGACCAATAAGTTTCTGGCTTGAGGCTGTGCATGTTGGTTAGAAATTTTGCCCAACTTGAGACAGTGCCGACGCCAAATGAATGTGACAGCAATTCAAAAGCAGCTGGTTCGTTCAGTCAGAGAGGCTTATCCAGATCAGCTACACGAGCTCTGATGATGACAGCTAGTTTGCGATTGGCAAAACTCAATGCCAACAACAGTGACATGCTTTTTAGGGTTTTTATGACACCATTAGTTCCACTAAATCTGAGTTTTTATAATTGTAAACTCTTTTCATGTCATTTTAATGTTGTACTGTGTCTATTAGAATAAAACAGATTTCAAAAAAATACATCCCACTTTATGTATAATGGGAATTTATTAATTCTACCTTTATTCTTGTATATTTAGACACTATTTTAAGCAGTACAAAACATATTCAATGAAATAAGTAAATAGAAAATAACTAATTTTCCAACTCACATAGTTATACAGTTAAGTGTTACCTTTTTGAATCCATTCAGCAGATCTCCAGGGCTGATGGTAGCACTTTTAGCTACAGCTTAGATCATTGAATCTGATTAGACCATTAGCATCTTGCTCAAAAATAACCAAAGAGTTTGAATATTTTTTCTATTTAAAACTCGACTCTTCTGTAGTTACATTGTGTACTAAGACTGATGTGGCTATAACTATATTCTCATTCCGGCATAGTAATCAAGAAATATTATAATAATCAAGGTCTGTGCTGCCAGCTAAATGGATCTGAAAATGGTAACACTATAGGTGAGTTGGAAAATGGTCTTTTTTCAAAAGAGATGCCGTATTCCTTTAATCTGTAAAAAAGCAAACACTTTTTAAGCTTCACTAAAAGACTTTTAAAAGACTTCACTAAAAGATTTTTACTTTAATTGTGCGTAAGTAGTGCTGAGGTCCAACTTAAGATATACTGAAGTACATTTATTGTGCTAAAGTGGAACTATTGCAAGTACACTTTAGGTACACTTTACATATAAATATACTTTAAATCTGATATCATACAGAGATCATACAATGCTCATTAATAATGATATTAAAACATATTTTAGGCATAATATTAAGCACTGTGCATCGTGCAATAAAGAAATAGTCTTAAGATTGATGCATTCAGTGGTGTTGACGTCTCATGGTGATGCTTGCTGTGTGATCAACATTCCCCTCGCTCATGTGAACACACACAACTCCTTATCAGCAGTTTGGACTCAAAACACTGTAATTTGTAATCATAAGCATATAAACATAATCTGACTTCCTTCATCATGTACTTACAGAACATTTCCTGTCTGCAATCTGATCAAAATATACAGGGAGTGATTTGCATACACTTGTGTCAGGAGTTCAGTGGGAGTGACTTCCATTCTTCTTGTTATTCTACTGTCATTTCTCACTTCAGTTATGCAGGGCATGTCTTCATGTTTTACTTGCTGCTTGTGCATTTGTTTGTCTTGTTTGTTCTGTTTGTTCCCTAATCCAAATATCCCTTTCTGGACCTCTGTGATCCATAATGGTGTTACTGTGGGCTTCTGGTGGAGCCGTGTTTATAATTGAGGAAGCTGTAATCTATGATGTTCTCTCATGGGACTATATGTGTCTGTGCTGTATGTTTTAATGCGTCTGGCTGACATGTTGTTGTCAATGTGCATGGAAGGGTGGGTGGGTGGTTGTTTGTGTGTTTATGAATCTGATGGCAACTGCTCATCCCAAGCTGCATGTCTCTTGGTGATGCTGGTAATTACCCAGCATTCCAGAGTGCTTAGGCTCTCTAAATTACTTACAGAACATGCCATTCATGTCCAGCTCACACAGGACATGCTGGGTATTCATTATGAATGAGTGAGCGTGTATCCTCATGCGTTTGTTACACAAAATAACTGAGTTACAGCACACTGATGGAAGTTCCTATTGATAAGTGTAATGTTACTCCAAATGAATTTAGATGAAGAAATTCTATAATCCTGTGGTTATCAGTTTTTCAGGTGAAAACCTTTTTTGAAAGTAATTTACTTAACTAAATTAGCCTACTTTTTTTTTTAATGAGGTCTACATTGTCCTGCTATAAAAATACATAAAAAGTAGAAAATTAGAAAAAATTCTGCTCAATAATATTCCAAAATATAATGCCTTGCAGAAGCAATAAATCAGTACCAATTTATATACTCACCTTCACACTGGATGTTTTTATCCATACAAAGAGATAGAATGAGATGATGATGTAACTGTAAGCTCCAAAAAAAATACCACAGTAGTCCATAAGTTCTGTGAAAATACAGACTTGTATTAGTCATCATTCAGACTCATATTGCACATTTGAATCCCATACGTTAGCAAGAGATTTGTTTACAGAAGCGAGGCGCAGCTCATGCAACCAGCATGCTCGGCACCATATAAGGAGAAGGAGGAGGAGACAAATAAACACTAATCAAAATCTCACTGGCTCTCGCAATTATCATTAAAATGGTAGTGGTCACACTTATCCACCTTATGCCTAGCGAGCCTACTGCATTTTCAATTATGGGAGACACTTCCGGTTTGGGTAAGTTCAAAAAGACTGCATCAAATCATTTCAAATCATAAGATTGTACAACAAAACTTCTGCTGATAGTTTACAGTGTAAATAAGGATCATGAGATGTTGGAAAAACGTGGATTACAAAACGGCAAATCTGGCATATTTTTTAACACAGAAAAAAAGAAAAGACATTTTAAATGTAGCTCATTGCAAACCACTCCAAACTGACACCACAAGAACACACCGCTGAGAACCAAGTACCGTGAAAACTCCCCATCATAGCTTCCTTCATAAATCAATCAAGGTCCAATAAGCTTGTGATTTGGAGTTTGTTTGTGGCTTTTCTCCTCATGCTTTGCATCTAACAGTGCAGGGGAGATGTGTTGATATCTCAGGTGATGTTTAGACAGTCGCCACACTCCACTGCTGAAATGGGGCATTTTAATGGAGCCTATTTCACATCTGCCACAGAGTCATTCATCACACATCAGTGGGGAATAACTCTGCAAAGAGATCCCTACTCACGATTTCACTCACTCCTTCCTTCCCCTCTCTCTCTTTCTATTTTTCCAACTCTCCCTCCTTCTTGTCTTGTAGGCACAAGTTGAAATTGGAATTCAGAAAGTGTTTTATTTGCCATGACAATAAGCATATTGAACTCATGCCGCATTCAATTTTATCCTGAGTAAGAAAACTTTCCCTCTCTCATATTCACCTGCCTGTGTGTATTCACTCGTTGCTTTTATATGCCCGATTTCTTAAGCTTTTGCTTAAGAAAAAAGCTCAAAGAGTAAGATGAGAGAGAGAGAGAGAGTAAAGCAGAAAGAGAGGAAGGCGCTGAGGAGCACGAGCTGCTCTGTGTCGCATTCAGAGACAGCAGTCACCCCTTTGTCGACTTTAATTAAAGCTCATTTAGCATATGGCTAATGAGGAATGGTTTTAATCAGCGGGGCTGTGAAAATGACAAAGGGAAATGAATTGAATTTGCTCAATAGATGATTTAAGTTCTCCTGGAGTCTAATTGCTCTTGTGAGTTATGTAGTTTCAAGACGAGAACAGCCATAAATGGCTCTATGGATATCAAAAGTGTCCTGTGACATTATGATTACAGTATAGATACAGTTAGGTTCAAAAAATCTTAATTTTTTTGTTTATCTTTATTTGAACAAAAAAGTATTTTATTTTGAATGAATTTAATTTGTTACGAAATGTTTTACAAACTATTATGTGAAAATGTGAGCTGGAAAATGTATGTGAATCACTATTAATTATAAAAAATAATTACATTCAATTGCATAATTTTGCATACATAATTGGAAAACTACAAATACATGCAACAAGAAAATTAATCCATAATAAATCTGCACTTAAACCAAATTCTTATTTTAGTTGGTCACATAAACTGCTAATCTCTTGTAAAACTGTCTTTGTTATGTCTTGGGCCTTAACGGTAGAAAGACCACATGGCTTATGGTGTCACTACTCTTTCTCTCAATCAACTTATTGACCAACTGTTTATTATGTAACAATGTCACTGTAAAAGTAGCTGCTGCCTGCGACCCATCATCACATCTGCCATTCGTACTCAGTCAAGTCAATACCTCCCGGCTCCTGCACAAATATGGAGGATTAGTCTCCAGACATTAGATTACAAACACTGTGGCATCTGCACACTACATACTGTATCTATAGTCTAAGTTTGACACAACAGCATCCAGTGACACTTGACCTTGTACACAGCTGTTAAATTACACAACAATGTGTCAGCATAGCTGCATGTTGTCATGTTAAAAGTAATCGGTAAGTAGACAGTCGAATGATGTATGTCCCTCAACATGGGAAAGACAACTTCATATACTGTGCTTGGAAAACTATAATATAATTCTGCTTTGAAATGTAAAAAATAATTATTTGAGCTTAAATTATTAAAATTAATGAGCTAAACGTGAGCCAACAATATTATGGAAACTTACAATTAAAAAATGGCTGTTTTCTATTTGAATACATTGCAAAATGTAATTTATTCATGTGATAGAAAAGCTTTAGCACTCTTCAGTGTCACGTTATCCTTCAGAAATCATAAGACTATAATATGCTGATTTCCATCTCAATACACATTTCTTATTATAAATGTTGAAAATAGTTGTGCTGCTTTAAACATTTGTGGAAGCCATATCTAACATTATATATGTCTTCACTGTGATTTCCGATCAATTTAATGCATCCTTGATAAATAAAATCACAAATAAAATCTACCTTTTTAGTGTAGTAAATAATACAGTAAATTATATTTATCCATTATATACTCTCCACTGCACCCAGAAAGATATACAACATGTTTAGCAGAGACAGGTGTGTAAAACATAAATTACTGTATCATCTCTGCTGATAAACGTACACCTGCAGAAGAAATGCTAGCATTGCACAGTAAATTATTTTAAATAAATTATTTTTTTGACAATCTACGAACTGCAAAGCTAATGTTAGCACTGTTATTTTGTTCTTAAACAATTTACTTTCTTCCATATTTTATTTGAGGTTAAAATATGAGGCCCATTAAAACACTGTTGTAGGCTGCGGAGATTATGCTTATCTTTGCACTGAATTCTGACAGAACGCAGTGAAACGAAGAGGCAGTCCTGCTATCTAACTCTGCTCCTGCATTCTCGTCTGTTGTTTTCTCTTTCTCCTGCTGTCTGTTCTATTATGTGGTTGCGCTTGGCTGCGGACTGAGCTGTGATTGTCTCTGTGGGTTTGCTGCTAGCGGTGCAAAAGCAGGTATTAGCCAAGTATAGAGCTGTCAGTGAAAAAAAAAAAAATCAACACACCTAAACACAGCGGAAAGAAGAAAAAAAGAGAATATTCAACATTGCTGCCTATAGAGAGTTCAGAGCAGTTGTATTGTTGTTAATATTGCTCTTCTGCTTCTCTGACTATGAAATGCATCTGTATTCACTACACCTCAGTACCAGCAGGAAATGGTGTGTAGTCAAAAATTTAGGTTTGGGGAGTTTAACCAGCAAATAAATTGAGAAAGCTTTCCCAGTTTTAAGGACACATTGGCCTACCGTATTTGGATAAACAAATACTCATAAGTCTTATAAAACAGTTATTGTGTGACTATGACATGAGTCATAACTGCAGACGTGAACGCTTGACGTGTATCAAGTGTGTGTGTGTGAGTGTGTGTCTGTGCAAGGGGACATTTAGACGTCATTCATGACATTTTCGTTTCAATTACAGTTTCATTATATCAACACTTTTCAATTAAACTCTTTTTTTTCTTTCCTCTTTCTCTCTCTTTCTCCCCCTTTATAGTTATTGTCATTATTAGAGTTATTATAAGCATTTCTTTCTTTTGATTCGCTGCTTTGACTCCTCAGAGACTTGAAGGATTTAGTATTTTGCATTTATACAGTTTATGTTTGTATTTAGAGTTATTTCAGTAATTAGTGTAAGTAAGTGTTAACGACTGTAACCTTTTAAAATCAAATGCAACAGTTTTTCATTTTGAACGATCTGTTTAATGCATAAATCCTCTGCGTAAAATGTTTTTTTTTTTGTATACGTGATTTATGGATCAGATGCAGGAATATCAACAATTTCCTTTTGATTGTGTCTCAAGTTGCAGTTTTGGCAAGTAAACAACTGTAAACAGCAGTAAACTTTGTCTCGTCACATTGACAGAAAATGATAAAATGAACATGACTGTTCTCATCATCATTGCACCAGCTGCTCTCTCTGTTTCTCGTTCTCTTCCATCCAAGTCTGAGATCTAAGACAGACTAAAAGTCCCATCGAGACTGAGAAGAAAAGGTGTCTTGAATATTTATGAATATCGATATTCTCTAAACTCTGAACACATACTCTGAATTCTGTTGCTGTATTAATCTTTGGATGGTTGAGTGTGTGTGTGTGTGTGTATTTGTGTGTGTGTGTGCGTGATAGAAATTTGTAAATACTTGTGCAACCTGTCATTTGTAAAGAGATTTAATTATTGTATTAACTGGAGATAATAGGAAGCCTGAAAACATTCAAACAGAGAGACAGTAGCAACATACAACAGGCAAAAGTATGTGGGCACCCTATCACTTGACCTTGATGAAGATTTAATTTTAAAACCATGGTCAGTAGCTAGACACAAGCATCAGTAAGGTCAGGCACTAGGGTCTGGCTCACAGACTGTTTCTCAGTATATCCTAAATGTGTTTGGGGGAAACTATTATTTGTGGAGCTAAATACGTAGCATATGCAAAGCTTATGTTTGTTTGATGGATATGTAATAGTCAATGTGTTATTTAGAAAAAGGGCTAAGACTTCAGTAGGGACTAATTCTAACTATTAATTATTTGCTATTTGCAATTATTTGATTGTTATCATATTGGCTGTTTATTAGTATTTATAAAGCACATTCTACACGACCATATTCTACATCCCTAATCCTTCCCAATACCTAAACTTAACTACCTTACTAACTCTCAATAAGCAGCTAATTAATAAGTTCATTCATAGTTAATAGTTTGTTCATAGCGAGAACTGGACCTTAAAATAAAGTGTGACCATTTATATTTCTTTAATATATTTGTATTTAATGTATTAGGTATCGTTAATGGACAATATTTCTATATTTATTTATATTTTATCTAAATTATTGTTACACATACTGTATAATACAGTATATATTACAATATATTTTAAAGAATGCTAGTAACCAAACTGTTTTTGTTGCCATTGCCTTCAATAGTTTTTTTTTTTTTTAAATAATAAATAAATAAATAAAAGTAATAACAATAAAGGTTTGGAATGACAAGAGGATAGTGATGACAGACTATTAATTTTTGAATGAATCCTTTAAAGTCTTATGGGGTAATGACTGTGAATGAGATCTGTTTATCTTGCTGAGAAAACCCCACAGCAGTGTTATGTGTGATTAGATGTTATTTTCTGTCATAAGATTTTTTTCTTTATTTTTTTGAGGATGGTGTCTCTGAAGAGCTTTGTGTGTGATTGTGTTGCATGTTGTGTGAAAATATTTCAACTGGTGAGAATAAACACTTGGCCCAACAGGCAATGTGTTTCTTTAGATCTGTCAATCGCTTCAGACACAAGCCGTTACTTTTATTGGTTTTGGGTATTTTCAGCATCTCAAACAGGCACATTTTACTATTATGACATACGCGCCTCTGGGCCAGTCGGCTGAGTGGGTTAGTTATGAGATGGCGCTTTGACAGATGGGTACGCTGACAGGGTGTATCTGTTTTTGAGAGGATGGAGCGGATAATGAGACTGCCCTCTCAGATGGCCACCTGTTCTGAGCGCAACCCCATCAGAGAAAGACCCAAACAGACCACTGCTTTCCAGAGGAAGTGAGTGTGTGACAGACAGACTTGCAAATTGGGAGCACTGCCCTGTCAGGAACTTCAGCTGAAGGGAAAGTGAACCGTTACCAAAGGCCTGTTGGCTCCTTAGGGTGCGATATTCACCATAAGGCTGAATGTCTTTGCTGAGGTTGTTCTATTTGTGTGTTTCTTGCTGCTGGAGGCAAAAGAGGGACCTGTTTTACTCTTCTGCAGTTTGTGTGTGATCACACGTTTAATATGCTTGCGTGTGTGTTCTATCCTGTATTTATATTATTAGTGTGTGGTGTTTGTGCTTTATGTTGACTCTGGCAGGGTTGTGTCACGTTTAGTTCATCTGTCTTCATTTTATGCTCACTGCAGTGATGCATTGTTACCTGTTTACATGAAAACGCTCCACTGATTCTGAGAACCAATGAAACAGACGTCATTTACGGTGGGGTCAGAGAGGACATGGCTGACTGCCATCTATCTGCTATTATTTCTTGCCATTGTATACATGGTTACATTCAGTAGAGACTGCAAACTCAGAAAATATGATTTGTCACTGAAAATTACTTCATCTGCATCAGATTGATTTTTACAATACAGAAATCAATAAAAAAAATTGAAATCAATAAAAAAAAAGTGAAGTGACTTGTGACCAGGTATGGTTTTCCATACTTGGAATTTGTGCTCTGCATTTAACCCATCCAACATGCACACACACACAGCAGTGAGAAGTGAACAACCACAGACACACACACACACACACACACACACACCCGGAGCAGTGGGCAGCCATTGCTGCGGCGCCTGGGGAGCAGTTGGGGGGAACGGTGCCTTGCTCAAGGGTCTCACCTCAGTCGTGGTATTGAAGGTGGAGAGAGTGCTGGGAATTCACTCCCACCACCCACAAACCCTGCCGGACCTGGGAACCCACGACCTTTGGGTTACAAGTCCAACTCCCTATCCATTAGGCCACGACTGCCCCCAATACTGGAGTTATTCACGATTACTGTGATTTGGAAATTGGATATTTTTATCTAGCATTTATTTATTTATTTATTCATTCATTATATGACCTAATTAATAATCATAAGCTACATCTTTATTTATTTAATTAAATATAAATATTAAATTATATATGTTGCTATTAAAATCACAAGCTCTTTATTTGTTTTTTTTTGGTTTGTTTGTTAAATTATTTGTAACAATCTTAAGGCAAGCCTTTTATTTAGTTAAAATGACTATTTAAATTATTTTGCTAATAAACAAAATATTTATTTATTTAATCTTGAATTATTTGCAAAATTGAATTAATAGTTTAAATTCAAGCTTTTTATTTAGTTAATTTAGTTACTTAAAAAAACGTAAGGAAACTGGTTGCCCTTAAAAATTTAAGTAACGGTTACTGGAAAACTTAAAGTAATCATTACTTAAATATAAGAGTCATTTTAAGTTGAATTTACTTAATGCAACCACCATCCCCGGTCTCTTTCTTGATTTGTGTCTTTAATCATGCTGTCGTACTCAGAACTGTATGAGTCACATCAGTATTTGGCTGTAAAGTTCAGAGCAGGGTTGTCGAGGTCCTCTGGTAAAGCCTGCTCACCCAAAAAAACTGTCTCAGACAGAAAGCCATTGATTAGTCCGAGCTTCTCTTTCCTATGTAGTTAAACTCATGAACATCTCAGTCTTGACTTTCTCTCTCTCCTGCTAATGAGTTATTGAATAAATCATTATTAGCTCTTCATATTCATTTCTTCTGAAAAATGAAAATTGATTCTTTTCTCGATTCTTTTCTGCTCTGACTCTTCAGCTGTCTTTTTCTCCCGTATGCTCTTTTCTCCAAGGGATTGTGGTGCCACTGTGACCATGACTCTACAGCAAGAAAAATATCATCTTAGTTTAAAGCAGACTCTGTCCTGCAGGACCTTCTCTAGTGTTTCCTTTTGGATTCATCTCACTGTTTCCCTGCTGAAATCAATCTGTGCGATGTGTTCATCCCTGGTTTTAAAAACAAAATCAACACTGAATGGCAAATAAATCACAATAAATGGTATCTCAGCACATAGTCATAACCCACAATCCACATAACATAACATAACACAACATACTGTAATAAATGACACAACTACAATAATAGAATATAATATAGGAAATATATTTTACTATATATATATAAATATAAAAAGTATAAATACATGTATTTTTACATTTACAAGGTGTGTGTGTGTGTGTGTTTGCATATGTTAAAATTTAGGAAAAAGCTTGAAAAAATTTTTTTTTCACATTTTTTGACACATCAATAATATTATAAAATGTAATATGATTAATTATAAAAATTCTTCTTCAAATATGTTCTGATCGCTTATTTTTCCCCAGCGGCTGTGTCATTGATGACACTAGAAATTCCCTAGCTCTCATTGAAAATGCATGACATTTTGGTCTGTTTGTCACTGTTTGTTGCTGTATATAGGAGCGACTTCACTGTTTATTGCTGATAGCCCTACATCTCGTCACTCATCACCTCAAAATGATGACTTTTATAAGTAGTGAACAAACTTCTGTTCGCTTTGTTGCTGCAAACAGAGAGAGAGGGGTTATAGATCAAATAAAACCTGCCAATGTTTGGATTGACAAAATATATGGGAAATGGTTCTTTGTTGCATCATCAGAATGCACTAGGTCAGTTGTTGTGCATGTTCTGTGAATGTGTATCTCTTTGTGAATATGTGTGCGTGTGTGTGTGCATGCATTGGCTTCAGTTTGAGTGATTGAAGCCCACACACCATTACTCTAAGAGGTGAGAGCAAAGAGCCGTGAACCTCCGGTCTGACTCATATGCCACTTCTCATTAAACCTCGAGACACACACACACACACACCCACATTCCCAAACACAAAGAGCTGTGAATTTCTAGCACAAGTGCTGCAGCAAAGTCATCATATTATAGTTCTGTTCAAAGACATGTACTGTATGTGAAAACGCAGATCATGTGGGTCAAGGGCAAAATGACAGTGTTGAAGGAGAAAAACATAGTCTCAGTCTATATCCTTCAAAAAGAAGAGTCAGAGAAAGAGAGAATGTCTCCTCATATATTTACCTCAGTGAAAAGTATCTGGAATAAATGTACTTAAATATATCTTAGTCTTAGCAGTCCACAGTGCTTTCAAAATGTCCAGAATTTTTTTTCCTGATCAAAATGTATTTGAAGTGTGTTTTAATATATTTTTATATTTCCCTACATATAATATTATATATAACATTTCATTAAATAATACAATTTATTAATTATTTATTTATTTCCTCACTCTCTTTCACCTATTTATCCATTTCCTTTTACTTCTTTTATATACAGTATATAAAAGAAGTAAAAGGAAATGGATAGATAGGTGAAAGAGAGTGAGGAAAAAAAAATATAATAAAAGAAAATAATAAAAGAAAGGTAGATTAAATAAAAAAATACATTTATTAAAATTTATTAAAAAAGAATAAAACATTTATAAAAAATAAAACATTTAATAAATTTAAAAAAGTGAAAATGATCGCATTAAATACAATATATAACTGATTACTGTCTAAATGTAGCATTGTACCTTGTTGTACACATTGTTATATCTATATACTTTTTTAAATTGTTTATTTAATTATATTTTAAGTTCAGTTTAAAAGCAATAAATATATTTTCAGAAATGCATATACTGCATATATTTTTTCAATTTTTTGTATATTTTAAAATGTCTTTGTCACCTTTAGTATGTTTAAGAAATTGCTGTTAGGAGTATTTCAGACTCCCAACCACACATATTGAGATTACATGATTAATATCATTATATATGGCTGCCTAGAGCAGCAAGAAACACTATAGAAAGCATGGATAAATGTTCACAGACTAATAGAATAATTATAGCTTCTTCACAGTTTAGTTATAACTCTGTGCACGCTGCCTGGATGTTCGGTGTTCGGGGGTGTGAGAGAGATACGTGCAAGAGCACATGTCTGCATACATGTGAGGATGAGGCTTTTGATGTGAGCTGAGGGATGTCAGCTCTGTGATGATGAGAGAGGGACTGAGAGACTTCCTGCCCTGATTACATCAGTTATCACCTCCGCACACCAGCAAACGTGTGTGAAAATCACTTATCAGTGTGTCCCCACGTGTGTAAGAGGCATACTGTGAAAGGAAAGGATAGAAATGGTCTTTTCCATTGACAAGGTGCCATCATGCACAAACAAGAAGTGGTTGTAGGACCAAAAAACTTGCTTTGCATTGGGTCCCATCAGGAACAGGAAGCTCTGAGAAGCTAGAAAGAGAGAAATATTGATTTGATGTGTTCCCATTAACACCTGTTCCATTCCCATACGGCACTTCTGGTTCACTGTGGTCATTCTAAGCTGTGATAGCTGCTCAGCTGTGGTGATGGACTGCAGGATTCTTGAATGAATTACTTTGCACCTTCTTATGGGTTGTGGTGTGCTGTGCTCCACTGGGCTTTTCATAAACAGCTCTGACTCTCCCATTCCTCCCTTTTCTGCACTTTTGACATGACTGGAAGCTGATTGGTGAAGGTGGCTATGGCTTGCGATTGGCTGCACTTGAGGCATGACAGGTGGCATGATGCTCAATGTTTATCTGTATAAATAATTTAAAAATACAGTTCATACATAGAATGACTTGAATTATACACCGCTAATTTAAATGTTGAAATTCTGAGACATAAAGTCACACATTATGAAATGTTCGTTGTAAGAAATAAATTCTTAAAGAAATAAAGTAAATAATTTGAACTAATCCTTTATTTGTGTTTCTTATAAATATTTTTGTTCACTTCTAATTAATATTTAAAAATTGTAACTTAAGGTTAGTTGTAAGTTGTAAAGGGTCATGTGGTGTGATTCCCCAAAATAAAATGTATGAATTAATAATTAATTATTAGTATATATATAAAAAAACGTATTTAATTAAACAAAATACATTTAAATACAAAACAATTAATAAAAAAAATTCTTCTTTAAATGTAAAACATATAGAAATATAGTTTTTTTTTAAATATAATTCTTATTTATTGTGGATACTCTTATTTGACCCAAGTAGTTGTTTAATTTTCATTTGTCTGGAAACTTCTGAGGACAAAGATCATGGCAGGACTTGCTGAGTTAACAGGCTTATTATGTTTAAATGATTCAAGCGAGACCTATTTGCCAATTCAAGCAGAGCATAACCTACTCCTAGACAGAACAGTCAGTGGTTCCCATATCTCTGGATCTCATCAAAACTGTCTCAAACATTTACACAAACTCACATTTTTGGTCGAAATGACTCCATTTTATGAGTGGCTTGTCTCACCACCGTGTCCTGTCTGTTCGCTGACCTTCTTCTCAAAGTCTTCCTCTTGCATATTCATATGCACAGTGACATTAGCATTGCAGCTATGAAATATGTATGCTGTATGAAGCAGAGAGCGCAAAGGCTGCCCTTTCACATCCAGAGTCACTGGGGAAGGAGGCGAGGGAGTGTTTCTTGAAAAGTTTGGAGACTTTCTGTAAGGCTTTTGTGTCAGAATCTTGTGGGAAAGCCAAGTAGTTCCAGACTTGGTAATAGAAAAAGTGGGGGGAGAAGGAGGGTTGGCAGCTAAGGGCAGACAGCACTGTCTCTACACCAGCCAACACTTTAGAAAGCCATTTAAGTTCCAGACTCACACTGGGATTTGTGGACTGGATTAGACTGAAACTGAACTAGATATGCACCCAGACAGATTTAGAGCATGATATGAATCAGATTTTGAGCCTAAACTCTGTCAAACCCATTCAGACTGATGAAGGGATAATGGCTCTTTACTCTGACTCTGCCTCAGACTTCATTAGTCTTTATAATGCAAATAAATTAATAATTGGTCCACTCATTTTGTTGTGTTATTTATTAAGAAAGAAGGGAAAAAATTATTTAGTAAAAAATTAAAATATTGATTGATTGATTGATTGATTGATTGAATGCATGCTGGTTAAACTAGATGATTTAGCTGTTTTTCAAGCAGTGAAGCAGTTTTGTTAAATAATAATAAAAGTTGAATCCAAACTGCTTTGGTTTTCTTTACAAGAATTTATTTGTTAATGATATTAGGAGAGTTATTTCACTTCAATTAAATTTCGCTTTAAATTCAGAAATAAAAAACATGCTTATGATAGAAGTCTGTATGAATTACATTTTTAATGCATTTGTGAATAAATTAATATATACTAGTGCTGTCAAACAATTTATTGCAATTAATTGCATCCAAAATAAAAGTATTTGTTTGCACATTATATGTGTGTGCACTGTGTAAATTTATTATGTATATGTAAATATATGTATACATGCATGCATACATTTAAGAAAAATATGTTTATGTATTGCATGTAGTTATGTAGTATATAATATACATTATATGAATATAAATATGTCAAAATTTTCAAAATATATATTGTTTAAATATGTACAAATATGTGTGTGTATGTGTGTGTGTGTTTGTATATATTCATTGTTCATGTTAATTAACTAATGTTAACAAATGGAACCTTTTGGTAAGGTGTTACGATAATTATTATGGGGAGAGACAAAAATATGAGAATTAAAGAGATAGATGCAAGAGAGTGGACTAAAAAAATGAGTGAACTGAAAATAGTATGCAAACTACTTCCTGTAAGTAAGACCACAGGAGTGATAGAATGAGAAGAAGAGCAAAACAGAAAGGAAAGGTGCCTCATGTCTTCTGTCTAAAAGTTCTTACAGGAGTCTCTCAGTGTGTGTGTGTGTGTGTGTGTGTCGCGTCTCATCCTCTGCAGGGGGGTCAGTGAGAGGATGATGAGGGTGACAGCAGGTCACCACACTGCATCATGGGAAGGCAGGGTGTTTCCATTGCACTACAGCACTAAAGTCACCTTGAAGTGTGTGTGTGTGTGTGTGTGTCATATAGTAGCAGATCAGCTGCACAAGTTTTCATCATACTATTATGATACATACAGGCACACATAAAAGCATGCAAATGCATAGCTGGTGTCTACTGCGCTATCACACAATGCTCTGAGAGCTGATTCTCAGAAGTCTTATCTAACTGGTTTAGTCCATTTGGAGGAAGCGGATATTCAGATGACCACTAAAACACAAAATCTGCAGCAATTTAGCCTTAAAAGACGATTTTGTTGCTAAATGTATGTATTTTAATGGAATATAACAGCATACCAAATCAAGTTGGCCTGGATGTGCTGACATGTCTGCTTTTAAGTCAGTGTGCATGTGCATGACTCTGTGTTTGTTGTATGAAGTGGGATTATGTGGGCATTGTTATGTTGTCATAAACTGGGTTTCTGAGCCAGTTATGCCCTACTTGCATTATGATTTTGATCTGAAGATTTATTAATGATCACACACATAACCATTGCCACATACATGTGCATAGACATATTTGATGTTTCGTCATAGTTGTTATACCACTGTTCAAAAGTTTAAGATTTCAAATCAATAAGATTTTTCTTTCATGCTTTCTCAAACGTATTCAGATATGCAAGAAATCTATAATGTTACAAAAAAATTGGATTTCAAAGAGTGCGGAAAATGTGTCACTGAAGACTGAAGTAATGGCTGCTGAAAAATCAGCTTTGCTATCACAGAAATAAATTAAATCAAATCAAAATAATTTAATCAAAATTGTGAAAACATTTCATATTATTTCCGTTTTTACTGTGGTATTGTTTTAACAAGGCTGCAAAAATGCAGTGTTGGTGAGCATAAGAGACTTCTAAAAAAAAATGTAAAAAAATGAAAAAGTCTGTCCCACATTGTATTAAGTTGCCTTAAATACTATGTACTTGCATCAAAGAATAACTACAATGTACTTATTGTGTTCATATTGTATTGCAAAGCACATTTGCAGCTACTGAAGTGGGATACGGGGAAGGTTAGGCACAGGTTTGATGGTATGGGTAGGTTTAAGGGTGGGTTAATGTGTAAGGGATGGGTCAACAGTTTAATTATAAATGTAAATACAAAAATTAATTACAGATGTAATTACATGCAGTGATTTTTAAAATATAAGTACAATGTTAAAACATGTAAGTGCATTATACCAAATGATTCATTTAAATGTAAGTATGTAGTAGTTAAGGCCACCTAATATAAAATGGGACCAAAAAGTCTTTCAGATTTCAATCTTTTGAAAGATAATGTACAATCAGTAACCAAAAGCAACCAAATACATTGCATAAATTAGATGCCTTATCTGGGGAAAAATTACGAAAAATCAATACATGAAAGTGGCATCATGAATATTAAAGTCCAAAATCAAATTTCAGAATAAACAGATGAAAGTTCTCCACTGATTTCACATTAATCAAAGCAGACGGCTCTATAAAACCTGTTTTTCGAACATCTGGTCAGTCAGCTGTCATAGCTGATAGATTACCTGCTTTGTTTTAATATCTCTTACACTTCACTGTTGCTCTTATCATCACATAAGCTCTTTTTCCATTATTTCAGTGCATTTTGTGAATGTGGAATAACCACAATTCATGCATTCGTTTAGTCTCCCTTTTCCTACTCTGGTTAAGGTCTGGTATTTGGGATTTGGTTTGGGATCCTATTTCACGTTTTTACATTGCAGTATTACCAGAAGTTTAAACAGGGGTTCAGAGAAGTTAGAAGTAGTAGTTTATTCCTCCCCATTTTCAAAAATAATGATAGGACTAACAGTAACGGCAATATGTCTTTTATTTCATCAAAATATCTTCTAGTGTCATATTTTAGAGTCTTTAGTTTTTGATGTGCTAGTTGATATGTTAGTGGTCTTGGGTTTCTGTAAAACAAGTTTTTTTTAGACTATGAAGTGATTTGTTTACAGTAATTAGAACTGAGAGTTTGAACTTGAGATCTGTCTCATGATTCAAAGGCCGGTTATTGACCATAACACACAAACACAAATGACCCAT
>JAUMHE010000075.1:9256068-9281322 GCA_032359235.1 Enteromius mattozi
GAGAGTTTGAACTTGAGATCTGTCTCATGATTCAAAGGCCGGTTATTGACCATAACACACAAACACAAATGACCCATGACATGTATGTAGATGGAAAAACATCCTTGGTTATTTGCGCTTTCTGATTCATATGTGTCGGAGTATATAAGCTTGTTTGGAAAAAGCCGCTCTTCCTTCTTTGCTTAATAAATTAAGCAATTAATAAACGTTTTTCAAAACATTACTTGTGACTTAATGTGTGATTGAGTAACTCAAAGTCAGCTTGAAGACCTCAACTATGAATTTAGAAATTTATGTAAAAACTGAAAGAAAGTGAAGATAAATTTAAGATAAATGAAAATGAGCGGGAGGCATGCTTACGTGTTTATTTAGCAACCAGTTATTCCTGCAGATTGCAGATTATTCCATTGCTCTACTGTAATAATTGATGTTGAAATTCATATTTACATTTTCTGAGAATTACAATTAAGTGCATTTACTTTTAGGCCTGCAGTGTGAAAACCTTGTGAAATAGGGCGAGGTACGCTTGGTCAAGACTCTTTTGCTTCGCTTGACGTGAAGGGTCCTCCATTGCTTTCAGGTTTTTTGCTTAATGTAATGGTTTGCATGCATATATAAATTTATTATAGAATTTTTTACTTTTATTGGAGCACCAAACCCCACCCCTACCTCAAACCTACCCACCTCTGAACAATGCAGTTACAGGTATCTATTGCCCAAACTAATCATAAACAAGCAGTATAAATTCATTACAAACAAGTTATGTCACATTCCAAGTCTTCTGAAGCCATATGAAGTCTTTATGTGAAGAAGAGAGTAAAACACAAGGTTTTAATCACTAAAAATGATCCCGCTCCGTTAACGCACTCACGTCTCATTCAGAAAATAGTATATAGTATAGTATTTAGTATGTAGTATTTCACAACAGCATGATGCAATCGATCACGAGACACACAAGATCCAATGGCATTTCTCAACCAACGTTGATGTAAAGATTCTTGTAGCGGCATTTTTTGAAATCGACTGCAGCAGTGCACAGGAAGTACACAGAAGGCGGAGACAGCGACCGTGTCTATTCTTCTCACAAATCAAAAGACTCAGAATATTAATATCTTTCAAATAAATTATGACGGTGGTTGTATCTGCCTGCTATATCTTGTGTTTTATTGACAGATGGTGGGTTTAAGGGTTTACATTGAAAAATCACATCCCTACATATATGCAATAATGCCATTGTTTTACCCAATATATCTTTTAATTATGACGACAAAATAAAATAAATATTGCATCTGCATATTGACGCTAAGGGTTTCCTATTTAAAACAACGAAGGACCCTTCACGCCGAAAAGTGACTAAAAAGGGGTACCTTGATCTTCAAAAAGCGATGCAAAAGGGTTTTGACCAAATGTCAAAATGTGACGAGTTGGAGTGAGACTGTGTTGCGATCCTAACATGCAGTACATTCCACTTTAAATGACCTCATTCCACTTGAAATGACACTCTTGAACATTTTGTTGGGAGTAACAAGCAAAACAAACAATTTAACATTTACATTCATAGATGGGTAGATATATAGACTCTATTCATAGCTTGAATATTCTTCAATCATTCTCCAAAGATAAAAATTTATTTATTACAAAAGATATTTTTTAGTTTAAATTCAAACTTTGACAAAAAATTCTGACAGGTGAAGGAAAATATTGATCATTGAAACGATATTAAATCTCTCTCTCCCTGCTTCTTTTTTTTTTTTTTTATTATTTCTCAGACATTGAAATGATCACATCTCAAGCATGAGCTGTAAAAACTGCCCCTGATGTCTATACAATCTTTCTGAATTACACAAGCTCATATGCACACAAACATTATGACACAGTTTTCTGAGAAATCAAATCTACAGCAAGCAAAGACAAATATCCACAGTTGGTTTTGTACAGGTAGCCCCCACCTACACAAAGATCCTAACCAAATTATCAAATGCAGCATGTGAAGATAAGACCAGCCATTCCTCTCTGTCTGGTGTCGTTAGTTGGGTGTGGACCTCTGGATAGTGAAAATCAGCTTTACTGAATTGTTTGGGGTTCTTAAAGCACTTTGTTCAGGGTTATGTACGAGGATTTCTCAGAAGCATGTCACAGCTTGCCACATGCCACCAGTTTGGTGTGGGTGCGTATATGCATTTACTTCCTTTGAAAAGATTACATTTTTGTGTTGCGATAGATTCTAATAATAGCCATGCTTTTTTGGCATTGTTTAGTGTACACAAAAACTTATTTATTTCTGTAGTATAATGTTAATAGACTGCTATTTTCCTCTCAGTTATACAGTGTGTGTGTGTGTGCGTGAACCAGTTCCCAGCCCCACCAGAGCAGGTTAGGGCAGTTCTCATGTTTACCTGCCTACCGTTTTAGCTCTGCCTCTTCTCTCTCACTTCCTGTATCAGGTGCATGCGTGTATGCGTCAGGGATTGGCGTCCCAGTGCACAAAGGATGGCCAGGGGTTCCTGGACTGAAATATTCACTTAAAGACCACTGGGACAACTTTCAAAGTTTACCGGACATCAGGGAAATTTTTAACCTGTGGCAACAAGGACAAAGTCCTTTTAATTTCTCTTTTACTTTCTCTCTTTCACCCTCCCTTCTCATTTTCCCTCTGCCGGAGCGGCTGGATTACCTGTTCAGGTAAGCAGGAGAAATACACCGGTCTGAGTATATTTACTCAGCACATTTTGTCTGTAACTTTAACCTGATGCTGATTTTTGTTTGATAATCATATACTTGTTGACTCAGCACAGCTGTGGAGAAACTTTCTTTGTGTATAAAGCAACATGACCCTTTTGAAGTCACAAAGCCTGTGAAAATGTGCGTGTTTGTGCACATGGAGGTATGTGTGTAAGCATGGCGCAGGTGTTGATGTTCATATATTTGTAGTGCAAACAAACACCTTTAGCTTAGATTGATCATCGTCATTATTATTCTTTGGCTTAGAGTGAGTTTGTGTCAGCGGTTTTGACCACCAGCTGTTTAACCAAGAAAACCAAGAGCGTGTCACCTGAAATTATAGCCTAACTTTTGCTATGTTTGCTGTTATCTTTATTGAATTTTACTGTATATGGCATAACTGCTAGGTTTTATCAGCGATAAGACATTATATGAGGTGTAAAACATCAATCCTACTAGAGTGCTAAATAGTTGTGTCTGCTAGATGCCATTATATTGTATTATATTATATAATATAGTTTTTTAATTTAAAAGATTTAAAAAAAAATTATACTGTACACTATACACTCTTCAAAATAAAGGTGCTTCAAATGGTTCTTCACAGTGATGCCCTGAAAGAACCATTTTTGGTTCAGTCAAAGGTTCTTTAAAGAACCATATTTTTCATACCTTTTTATAATCTGAAGAACCTTCTTTTGCCACGAAGAACCTTTTATGTAACATCAGCGGACATAAAAGATGGCATAAACCGGAACAGATGCAATGACTAAGACAAGATCCTAAAGGAACGGATGAAAACGTGTTGGAAGAAAAGTGGGTTAAAGAGGAAGATTGAAGGAGAGGTGTTCATAGGGAAAGAGGCTGAAAACGAAAAGGGTGGGGGTGAGCTATATACATTTCCATACAAATGCTTATGTAACTCTCCCCACGCTATGCTGGCGTGAGGTTTTGATGTTTCTCTCCTACATACCAGAAACATACAACTTCATTTCTCATATGGACTGTATTTGTTCGAAACGTCCCTTTTGAAATATATATGCATTGTTTGTAATTATTGTTCACATGCACTCACTCACTCACTCACTCAGAACACCCACTTCTGTCATTTCTTTATGAGTGTTATTTTTTATGCTCATTAATATTCATAATTTCTACTGAATAGTTATTGCATGTGCATTAATCACTTTATGGATTTATTGCATTATTCATTAGCTATATGACTCAACAGTTGAGTGTCTAATCAAATGGGAACCCCAAGGCTCCTCGTCAGGACCTATAACTCATTCAACCCTGTTCAACAAAATGATTACATAATATTTTATGTGTGTGTGGATATAGATAGATAGATAGATAGATAGACAGATAAATAGACAGATGCATAGATAGATAGATAGATGGATAAACATAACATAACACAAAATCACACACAAAAAAAATTGCACAAATTTGTTTGTTCAGGGTTCATGTTCAAATCAGAGTATCCAAAGATTCAGATACACTGTGGAATGTTCTTCTAGAACATGTCTGAACAAAGCTTTGGGGAAGTCAAATACAGATCCACAGCAGGACTGAGAGCACGAGATTCACCCTGCTGCCTCTTTTCTTACAGTGCTGCCTTCATCAAGTGTGCTAACTGTTCTGTTCTATCAAAAGCACGGTTGGTATTGCAAGGCTGAGATGTTGTAGGGCAGATTATAGGGGGGAAATGCCATCTACAGTATAAGCATTTTCACTAGTGGTCTTTTGGACCTCACTATATATTTTTGTGTCTGTGTTTGCATTAATTCCTTCATTGGTGCACTGTTTGATGGGAAAGTATGTGTTTGTCTGTGCTGAGTGACATAAAAGTGCTGACACAACACAACACAACACAACACAACACACACAAGGCAAGGCTGATTAGGCACAAATGATTGAACCATTAATACCCACTATGTTCTGTGCTTGTCTGTATATTCCTTCCATTAAGCCATTTACCGAGAATATTTTCAGCTTTTTCAGTCATTAAACACTAATCCCACTGGATCTAAGATTATACTGTTATTTTTATGTGTGTAGCTTTCTGGTTGATTGTGCACTTTAATAGCATTAACACTCTTAGTACACTTACCGTAGCTTTCCTCTGGGCCAAAGGTCACCTGAGAAACATTATTATCTCCTCTGAGAAAAATATGAGTGAAAGAGACAGAGTTGAAGGAAAGAAAGTAAAATGAAGCAAGTAGCTATTAAGTCCTGTCATTCTATTTGTTTAGAACAATGGATTTTTTACTAGAAGTGCCTTTGAATGCAGGAAGACAAAAGAAAATGGAAAATTCCAATTGAATAAGAGCCGCAGGGTAAAGCGATTATTTTGTGTGTGTGTGTGTGTGTGAGAGAGAGAGAGAGTGTAATGCAATGCAGTTGCATACTCAAGGTATATCGTCACTCTGAAGGATCATTAAAGAGATGATGATTTACGGAGAACGCAGGGTTGCCAGGTATAACTGTGTCCTTGGGCACACTCCTTTATGGGTGGGAGTGTGTGTGTGTCCTCTTATATAGTTCTGGTTAAGCTCAGATCAGATTACAGGGAGGCAGACAATAAAGCTATTCTCATGCATTCACCTGCAGTGCACTGTCATTGAAGGGTTTCCTGTTCAGATCAACAGTGGGTGACTTCACAAAATCGGAGAAGCCATATTTAAACTCAGAAAGATAGAAAGAGACTGTGAACTGTGAGTGTACGCTGTTCAGTGCAGAGATTATACTCAGTGAGACACTCCAGACAAAATTTTATGGCAGTAATAATATTACACTCCCATCATAATCATGCAGACTCTCACGTGCGAATGAGTTGTCTGTACTACAACAGGTGAGGTGATGCACTCAGTCTTATGAAAGAACATCTGACTAATGCACCTCTTTATCAAGATAAAGGATGAAGTTAAACATTTGTCATTATGTACTCACCCACATGTCATTCCAAACCTGTATGCAGCTGCAACTGTGGAACATGTATTATTTTATTACAAAACAACAGTTTATAGAGACTATGTCTGTCAAGCACCAAAAGCTCACTCTCTCCTTTCAAAGGTAAATAAATGAATAAAGTTACAGGTTCAGAATGACATAAAAACTAAAGCTAAGCTAGGAGTTTTTGTAAATTAAACTACATAGAAACAAACACAAACACAATTCACTAGTAAATCACAAGCTCACATGAAGCCAGGTATAACTGTTTCCAGAAACATCCAGAATGATGCTAAAAGTCGCTGTTCTCTGTGTGAGCATGCTTTAAACTTCTACTGAATAACTGCCAGGTATAAAATGACTTTTATTTTATTAAGAGTCTCAGGTGCCATATTGATATTTCTGTTGCCAGTGGAATATAAAATGAGTTTTGGATCAGTCTGATATTTATCCTTCTGCCAGCTCAGGGAATTCAAAATAGAGTAAGAGCAGAACAGGCAAAAAGTAAAAAAACTCATTTTTTTGCTGCCCTCTTTTTGCTAAACTGTGTCTTTGGGTGTGTGCAAACTGCCTTTCCAGAAAATACAGCTAACAAGAATATTATGTGGACACACCTATTTGCCATTAATGATGGTTACTTTCTTCTTTCTTTTTTTATGTGCTCCTCCCATACAGGTGGATGGCTCAAAACGCAACCTGACACAATAACGCCCTTTAACCACAAAGATTCAGTAAAGCTTTGACACAAATACATAATGAGTGATCAGGAAGAGGAGGGTGCTGTAGCAATGCCTGTTTGTGGTGCAACAGGAGTCAGTCCCACGTCCCCTCCTCCTGACCTATGCCATGTTTGTGGACAACGGCACCTACAGGAGGAGAACCATGAATATTCCTACAAAGAGGAAGTAGATGATGACCTTATGTGCCACATCTGCCTTCAGCCTTTGATCCGGCCACTGGACACCCCCTGTGGACATACCTATTGCCAGGAGTGCCTGACAAACTTCCTACTGGAGAGCGACTTCTGTCCGGTAGACCGCACTCCCCTGATGCTGCAGACCTGTCGCAAGTCCAGCCTTCTGGTGCACAAGCTGCTGGATAAACTGATGGTGTCCTGCCCCTTTACCGAACACTGCACTGACGTGCTGCCACGGGGAGAAATGGAGGGTCACATCAGGAGCCGGTGAGGAAATCACCCTCAGAGCTGTTTTTGATGTGATAGGAGTAATCTTAACAAGATTTAAGCTTCTTGATGAAATTTAGGATGCTGTTAGACAGGTTTGGAAGACGTACAATGTGATTTAGCCAAGTAGAACATGGATCTGCTTCTTTTGTTAGTGCTGGAGCAATATTGCTTTCATTACAGCCCGAATACCACCAGGGGCACTGTTTTTGAGAAATATCTTTGTTTATTTTACCTGAAGCCAAACAGCTGCATTGATGCAAACACTAAGCAGCCATCTTCCTATGGCAAATGCTTGTTTATTTATCAACAAATTAAGTTTGACTTTTTGGCCAATTGAATGTAAATTAGGTAATGTTTCTTTAAGGGTTAGTTCACCCAAAAATGATAATTCTGTCATTAATTACTCACCTCATGTCATTCCAAAACCCTTAATACTTTAGTTCATTTGCAGAACACAATTTAAGATATTTTCAATGAATTCTAAGAGCTTTATGCTTTAGGTCAGAATGTTCTTGGATTTCATCAAAAACATCTTAATTTGTGTTTTAAAGATGAACAAAGGTCTTACAGGTTTAGAAAGGAAGGAGAGTAATTAATGAAGGAATTTTTATTTTGGGGGGAACTATTCCTTTAATATTCATGAGCCAAGCACCATGAATGTGCAGTCACATTTACCATTGCTCAGAGAGAATAAGCAGAACCAGATGTGACAATATTCCATGAATTACATACAGGTATAATGACAATCAAGTGAACATTCAAAGCTATTCTGCCAGCCAGCATTCAAACCAACTCTAAATATCTGCTTTCCATTTTTATTGACAAGTTTATAATGTTGGTGTTGGCTGAGTAGTTGCTGCTTGTCCATTGTGGATCTTCTGTTTTGTTTTGTTGCTAAGTTACAAGTCTCTGCCCACACAGATGAACATCAACGAAGAGGCTTGCTATTGGTCATTGTTGCAAATTTGCACAGGGAAATGTATTCACCACCGGAAGTTTATCTGGCGAAATTGCATTACACCAATTCTCATTGAACTGACTGGATTTTTTCACTTGTGAAGTTTCGCCAAGCCACAGTTAATGTGACCACACTGTAATGTTTACAACTAGATGAAACCATAAAAAAATAGTGGTGAGGAGATAAATATGAGGCCATCCCTAATGCTAACTCAAAACTAAAACCAAAAGTCTTATCGGTTAAAAAGTTTCAAGGATGTTAATACGGACATTCATTCAATGTTTGAAGGACATTTTCAGTAGAGGTTAAAATGAAGGATTGGCAAAGCACATTTTAAGGTATTGAACTGTATAAGCAAGTTTTGAATTGCTGAATGTGACTGATGTATTCACGCTTCATCTTCTCATTAGCATTCATATGCAGCTCTTCATTCATTGTCATTCATAAAAGACTCTTGTCAGTGATTCGCCTCAATAGAAGACATGTGTCGAGCACATCTCTGTCTGCGTGCATGCGTTTGTTTGTTTATTTCGTTAGCGGATTCTTTTGTTCTCCACTCCTCAGAGGTAGCAACCCCACAGTGACCTTTGTTTAACCGACTAAGATATCTTCCACCTCAGTGCCTTTGGGGACGTTATGCTAACTAATGGTTTTTATTGGAACTCTCCCTCACTCTCACCATTTTCAGGATGGTAGAGTCTCTGTCGTTCCTGTGGACTGTTTCTGAATCATTAGTGCTCCACAGGCCTGAGGGCCTCTGTTGAAATTAATTGCATTTTGTTACTGGCGTTAATGGAAAGTTTCCCTCTCATTTAAAATTCCACTTACGGAAACATAATCAACTTGCCCTTTTCTCCAGTCAACCAAAAACCCACACTTGCTTCTTTCCATACTATTGCTCCTCTCCCCTCCCACATCCTTCTCTTTTTATACTTGGCTCTTGGGCTTTCAGTTCATCTTTCTTTGTATATCTCTTCCTTTCCCTGCTTTCTCCAATGTGGTCTGGTCTCCAGTGGTCTTAGTTGGTTCAGGAGTGTAAAGTTGGACAACATTCAAAATGGGAAGGGACTTAAGCGGAACAAGAACTGGTGAGGACCAGCCAAAGACTCTTTCTATGTAAGAACAGCCTTCCATTCACTTTTGTACATTGTAAAAAGTTCCTCTTGAGTCTATGCATGTGAACTCAAGAGATGCATTTTTCTGTGTCAGCTGGTACAGATTGTGTTTGTGTCCCAGCATTTGTGGTCATGTGATGTTAAAGCGTGAGGCTTCCTTCACACTGATGACTCATAACTGTGTGGTGAGAAGATCTGGTGTACTGAGTCACTTTTGATTGCTACTTTGATGTGTTTTAGCTAGTTTGCATGTGCTCTGGTGTTTTGTATCAAATGTTGAGAACTTTGTATCTTGCACCGTATGCTGGTCTGTGTAACTTTTTTGTGTTTGCAGTCAAGCACATCTAGATGCACTTTGTCTTTCTGTGCGCATAAGCATGTGCATGCGTCTGCATGTATTTGGCGGTGTACAGACTTTCCTGGAATCCTTGATCAGATCTGGGTAGAGAGGAGGTAATGTACCGCCTTAGGCTGTCCTTGGGCTCTTACGGACATGTAGTATTGATGGCAGCACATACTACACTGTCACCAAATCATCTGGATATTGAAACTTCTGTAAAGTTTGGAGATCTATGAACCCATAATCATTGTCTGATTATGTGACCTTGTGAGTTAATGTCTCTTTGTAGAATATTTAAGCTATCTATAATAATATACCTATTGCTAGAGAGTCACACAACTGAACAGAAAGAAGATGTCTGTTTCTATCTGATTCTTTCTGTCTGTACATCTGCTCATCTATCCATTCATCTATCCTACTGTCCAACCGGCCATCCATTTAGCCTCTACACACCCATACACATAAACACACACACGCACAGCTTCATAGCTGAATGAACCGTTGCGTTGCAGAGGGGGGTGGTCTTTGCCACACGCTCTACCCTTGAGGCATACGGACAATGATAGATGGACCACCCAAGCCTGCATCTCCCCCTCTCCCCCGTGTCAGTTGGTTCGCCCCAGTTCTCTCTCTCTCTGTAGAGCATGCTGCAGTATAAGTCAGATGCTGTGTTGCCACACTCACACATACTCTCTCTCGCTCTCTCTCTCTCTCTCTCACATTCACAGCAGCATGTGGGCTCGTGAGTGTAAATCCTCTTACTCTTGGATGATGCCCAGGACAGATTAGACTGCAACGCAACCATCGCACCCGACCGGCGTGCCAGCAAACGCCGCTCTCTGCCTCCTCTACTCCTTCTACCTCACCCTTCTCTTTTCTTCTCCGTCTCGGCTCCCATACACCCGCGCCCGCTCCAGACGCCGCTCCTGCCTCCTTTTCTTCTCGAGTCTTTCTTCATCTTGCACTCTCTGTTCTTCTCCGCTGGCAGCATTCCCAGTCTTTACCTCTCCCTCTACTGCTGCTGATCTCTCTACTGCTGAGATGACCGGGCTAAAAGCCTGAGGGAGGCGAGGAAAGAAAGAAAAGTGGAAAGACAAAGAAACAAGAAGAAAAGGAAAAGGAAGAATAGCTTTTTTACTTGAGAGAAAGGCGGGAGGGGGGGTCAGAACTGTAGTAGAGGTGGAGGAGCAAGGGGCAGGGAGGAAGACGGATAGGAAACACTGCATTCAGCCTAGAGAAAGAGAAAGAAAGCAAAAGAAAGAGAGACTCAAGACCCTGGAGAGAGAGGGTCATGAAGGCTCTGCTGCTGTTGGTTCTGCCCTGGCTCAGTCCAGCAAACTACACTGACAATGTGGGCAACCTGCACATCCTCTACTCAGAACTGTGAGTAACACACACATTGTCCTGTGTGCGTGTCCAGTGTGAGCTGCGTCCCATAACTACCATCTCATCCTCTAGCCTTATACAGGACAAGTCGCACTGTACCCCATCCCATCCAGTACTGCAATGTGTGCATCTGGTTGTGTGTTTGTGTGTGCGCGCGTGTCCATACATCATTCTCAACAACCTGCATTAATCCCAATTGATCCTTTTTTTTACCGAAGCAATTGCTTACATGCCTGTATGTGTGTGTGCATTGCTTGCATGTCTGTTAGCAAGCCTAAAATCTTTTAAAAAGGAAAAATGCATTGTGTTGTGCTTTTAATTGTATTTGTATGGCAGGGGACAGTGGCGTAGAGGTGGTTATGGTTATGTTCTGTGATGAAGCAGGTTTTGTTTTGATGCTACCATACAGTGAGGGACACTGCAGCATGGCTGAGATGACCTAATGTGTGTGCGCAGGTGTGTTTTCGCATCAAACTGTCAGGGGAATTTAGATTTCTGACATTTCAAGGAGGTTTTTACTGTCCTATATCATATATTTGCTCAATATAAAATGTATGCTATCTTTGCACAAGGAAAAAGGACTGAGCACGCCGTTGCTAGGCACACCATTCAGAAAATCAAAACACAGGTACTCAAACACCCACAGGATATCTGATAACAGCATATTCAGTCACTCTTGGAGCTGCGCGGAGCATAAAACATTCAGGCTGAACTTCTCTCTCGGGGCAAAATCACCACACACTCCTTAAAAGAGTAAAATATACGCTTTTACTCAGCGGCAAACACAGTAAAAGCTTCTTCGTTGTGTGCTGCACTGTAAAAAGACACTTCTGCATTCAGCGCGAGAGTACCGTGAGTGTGTTTGGGTGAAAGCTGGTTATATTGATCCCGGGTCTTTGGCAGAAACACAATTGTGCCGTGTAAGTGTGTGTGAAAGGCTGAGCGTAGTACAATAGACTGCATTACAAATCCTCTCTGCTTTTATAGTCTACACCATACACAGCACAGGCATGCTGAAATTGGTGTGTATAGCATGGAAAATAAAGAAAAGGAGGTTTGGAGTGGAACAGGACAGTGAGGTGTCTTCAGAGGGATGAATGGTGAGAAGACAGATAAGGTAATTTCCTGCACCATCTGTCCATGCGTTTGTTTGGCTTGGATCTCTTAGGATGAGGTCTTTCTGTCTTTTTGTCTCTGTGTATGTGGGTCACTGTATGAGCCGTGTTTTATGATTTATGTCCCTGTGTATGTGAGTGTCATGTGTAGACCTGCATGCGTTGAAAAAGAGAAGAGAGAGACGTTGTGTAGTCTGTTTTTGTTTGGCTGGCTGATGGGACCACGATCGTTCATCTTCATCATATATAATGACAGAAAGCTTCTTTTCTCATCTCTCTCACACAAACACTGGCCTTCTTTCCATGTATTTTCAGCTAGCTGTGTTTTGCTTTGCCCAGACTGTATCTCTTTATGTTTTATGTATCAGTATATTTTCCTTTCTGTATTTCTGTGTTATCGTATGATGAACTTCTCACAGATTTCTCTGTAGCGCTGTGGTGGGCATTCATTCATGGATAAGAATGATCAATCACACACACATGCTAGTATCTTGTATTAACATCTTAGGTGATCCAATCACAATTGTTCAGGTAAGACAGGTTTTGGTATTAACATTTAATGTAACCTCTCTGCTGCCAAATATACTTTTAGGACTTTCAATATGTTTTACATTGCAATGTTTTCAATCAGACACTTATTATCTTTAAAAACTGCACACGACCAGTTAAGTAAAGCATTGTTTTAGTGCAACTGATGATGAGGCAAGCATAAGGTCCTGTTGTTTTGTCTGAGACTACCTTCCTATGAGTGTTCAGATTACCGTGTTTACACTTGAATATAGAACTAACCGTTTGTGAAATTAATGTTATTACCAGGTGCCTGTCAGAGCTGATATCCTAAATGTTTGATCTGAGGCTGCCCATCTTCCTTTGACTACACACGCACACAAATTTCCTTTCTCTCTATGCTTTGACATGCTTAATTAGACTTTGAATTAAACATTAATCTTCTCTGTGCACTGTTGCAGATGTTTATTATGCAGATGCTTGATGTGTGTTTGTTCTCAGAGGCACAATACCTGATAAACAGCATTACAGCACTACTAATCCTGCAAGCAGTTTAAAAGGTGAAATGTGTGATTTCTGCACCACTAGTGTCACTAAACAGTATTGCAAAAACAAGCAAGCAGGTACCCCGCCTCAAACTCATGCCATTGGTTGAGCCAGTGTTTCGAATTGGTCAGAATGTCTTGATAGTGTGACGGTCATAATCATAGTCAGTATTTACACTATTTTAGGAAATTAATTTGCAAGTGGATCGCTTGTAATAGTCTTGCTTTATTGATATGGGACAGGAGAATAGATTTTAACACACTCAAGCTCCAGTCCAGCCCTGTTCGCTCAAAAGGTGTGGTGTGTAGGTGTATTTTGTGCATTGCATGAGTGTAATGCTATGCTGAGATGTGCCTTTTCATGTTTGTGTGATGTTGGATGTGTCTGCACATGCTTTATCGGGTGGTGTCCGAGAAAAACAGCTCACACATAATGTTTCTAGACACATAATAAAGCATTATTGAACTATGCGTCCTTCCAACATTTGCACAGAATCTGAAAAGTAAAAGAAACACGTATGAACAAATGTTATGATATGCAAATGAGGATGAATAGAATGAACAGAATGATTTTTATTGTATTACACAGTTAAAATATTTACCTAATTGTACATTATATTGGTTTTAAGAATGCAAATTTTCTGAAAATTTTTAAACTATTTTTAAGAGATTGAAATACATAATTTTGGCATTTACAACAGGTTTTCTGACAAAGTTTTTGCCACTATCAGATTGTGCCTGAACTGAGATCCTGCCAATATATTGATACTAATAGTGATTTCGTGTCCATCCCAATGTAATTATACATGTTTCACAAGAAAGCCTATGAATACTAATGAGATCTTCTTATCTGTCCACATTTCACACTGACTTTTTAATCCGGTCAGATAGGTGTGAGGAGCTTCTGTTACCATTAATGCGATGTCAGTTTACCTCAAAAGAAAGTGTCAAGGTGTACTTTAGAGGTAGGACATCACACTTCTTGAGGGCTGTGCTAATGTGTCCAGAGCTTTCATACTTTTATTGTGGCAAATGTAGGCTAGAAACACAGTTCTTGTGAATCAGATTTGTGTCACGATATACACAGCTGTGTCTGAAAGTGGCTTGGCTGCTCTGACTCATATGAATGTGAATGAGAGCGGCTGGAAGGCTGATTCCTGTAAGTATGAGACTCTGGATGAATATGGTTTTGATTTGTGCACTTCGACCTGGTTTATATTTTTTTTTTAGCAGGAATAGATCAGTTATGGGTGTAGGGAACGGTGATTGATTTTTGTGTACGTGCATTTGTGTATGTCTGCATGGCTCTGGTCAGACAGCAGCATGTCGTCATCAGGGTGACGCGTGTGTAGTGAGAAAACAGGGCTGTAGCTGTGGGGCCGTGTGTTGCCGTGGTGACCTTATTTTCAGGCATAGTGAGCGGATGACCGCTGAACGTGAGCGGTTTGTCCTGCGGCATTTGCTGGCTCACTCAGTGACCGCATAACCCATCTACTTATCTGTGCCAAGGCACATCACACAAACAGCACACTGAATAGAGAAAAGAAAAATAAATCGTGTTCTATAACATATATATGTACTGTAAGAACCCAGTAATGAAAAACAATAATGTATGTACAGTTATACGTATATGAACTACTGTTAACAAATTTGGGGTCAGTGAAATTTATTTTTATATTTTATAAGTATGCATGGCAGCATGTATTTGATCAAAAATAGAGTAAAAAACAGTAATAATGTGATTTTTTTTTACATAAACATATATATTTCTTATTGCATAAGAAACATTTTAATAAACAATAATGTAAATCACAATTATTCACATCCAAAAAAATTTATACACGTTTATACACAAAATACACATTTCACACACATATATTCTATTAAACACATTTTTTTTGGATGCAATTAATTGCAATTAATCGCTTCCCAGCACTTATGTATATATATATAGATAGATAGATAGATACACAATGAACATTCAGATTTCTATCTGTAAATACAGCTGAAATATAATTACAATTTCTTTCTCTTTTTTGGACAAGTAATTAAGTTAAATGTAATTACAATATTTTTTTATGCAAGATTTACTTTCAGTAGTTAAATTAACTTTGCAAATGTCTAAGTTTTTTCGTAATGCTCACCAAAAAAGGGGTTGATGAATGAAATGGGAGTCAAATCCCACCCTTAAAAAGTACCTGTTGCAGACCATTTTCATTTTGAACTGTGGCACAGATTTCAAAAGACAGAACCAAAGTCTTATTTTCAATCATTAATAAGAGATGTCAGAGACAGCTGGTTATCTCCAAATAATTACTTCTTGTCAGCTTTCCTTCCTTGTAATTACTCATTAAGTTTTAATTTTAGCTTTCACACGCACATGTACCTTTAACTGGTGCGAGCCTGCAAAATCAAAGCGGTCTTCAGAGAAATGAAAGGATGACCTACATGTGACTGCCACGTTCTCCTCTGCAGAGTCAAATACTGCTTCTGAGCGCTTTCCCCAGAGAGCAAGAGTTCAACAGATTGTCGGCCGCGCTCGCCTAAGCATCTGTCCTGCAGTTGTTCTGCATCCTCTCGCCTTCCTCATCAGGTTAATGATGATGAGGAGCAGGAAGAACAAAAACAGTGTTGCTAATTCGACACTTTAGCCGCATCCGAGACAGAGAGTTGGCAGAGTCCTTTTCCCTGCTCAGCACCTGAGCTCAGGGCCGGATCTGCACCTGGGCTGAGTGCTCAGTCACTGCTGAGAGTTTAGGAAAGGCGCAGGAAGTGGAGAGTATGGGTTTCCTGTTTGCATGGAACATATAAGCAAATCACACATAGACCCGGATTCAAATCCTAATACATATTTGGTCCCACTTTATATTAGGTTGATGAATCATTTGGTACAATGCACTTATTGTACATACATGATTTTACATTGCACTTATATTTTTATAAGTACTCATAATTACAATGTTAACCTATCCCTTACACCTTCAATCTACCCACACCACCAAACCTATCTCTAACCTTACCCGTATCCCACCTCAATAGCAGTAGAAGTATTTTGCAATACAATATGAACACAATCTTATTTTTTGAAGTACATAGTAGTTAAGCCCGCCTAATATAAAGTGTGAACACATATTTTAATAAGTAAAATTGCAGCTGAAGTTTGCAGACTGTGATCACCAAGCATTTTGATGTGTATTTTGACAGTCAAATGAGTTTTGAGTGACATATTGGTGGAAAAGCAAATGCAAATGACCTGCGAAGTGTCAGAGTGACTTGACTGAACTGTAAAAATGTAGACATGAATGGTAATTTCAACAGAGTTTTAGACTATTTTGAATCTGTACCACTATCACTGCATCCTAATATGCATAGTTCCTTACTATAGAGTAGGTGAAAAACTGTATATAAAAAGAGTAGTAAGTGTGAATTCATATATCAGGCAAAAAAAATAACCATTACTTCTGCTGAGAATCTGAAGTGCACACCTAATGAATGAATGCAATGCAAGAAGTCACATGGCAAAAACAACAACATCATACACTTTACAAAATATAGTACACTCTCAGAAAAAAGATACAAAAAGTACTTCTACTAAGTACATATATGTACCATTTAGGGTTAAATAAGGTACAAAGATTTTGTACCTTTTTTAAGAGTACTGCCCTTACAGCTTTGTACCTTTTTGAACTTTTTTAATGGTTGTGAAATAAGCTTCTCATCAAATGCAGTATACTTTTAGAATGTGATTTTGGATGAAGCTCATTTCTTAAGAGATTCCAGCTACAGTATACAAGCTATTTGTGAGTTCACACTGAGCCTGAAATGGGGTGTGGCATGTCACAGTCAATCACAAAAAAAACACAGCCAATCAGAACAGGTCTCTCTGTTTACGTGCTCATTCACTAGCAATGCATTGTGACTGTATGGTATCAAATTAAGAGCATTTTTATGGGTTTTACTGTAGAATGTGTGGTATTTAGCATATAATATTTGATTATAAACTTGTAATATAAACATTATTGTCATTCTTATTACAAATGCTATACTAAGGTCAAGTTTCGGGTTTTGTACTGTATTTGTGTAAAAACTTTTTTTTTGTGTGTGTCGCTTTAGCACATCACGTCTATAATAATTCTGAAACATGATTATCAAAGATACAAACACATGGTCTTTCAGTTTGAATGGGCTCTTGTGTACTAGTGTCGGAGACTACACTCGGAGAGGACCGCATATGTGAAGATATCTGGAAAACTAGGCCAAGCAGAGCAGCTCAAGTGAAGCTAAAGTGTGAATAAACAGAAGATTACACATATACACTCAAACCAACAGTGACCTCCTCTGAAGATGTTTTTACGCTCTTAGGATAGATGCATATTTAAAACCTTCATTGCACAAGCACACACATTCACTGGGGGACAAGCATCTTAAAAAATGCTTAAAATGCACCGCTGGGGTGTCAGTTCTGTCCTTGGCTCCGGCTGAGTTTTTGCAGAACAACATGCAAACACAAAATGGATGGCATGGAAAGGGCGCGCTCTTCGTCTGCCATGAGAACGGGTCAGTTGTATCTACCGCTTCAGACTGCACACAGGTCTTAATGTTAAGCGCTCAGAGCAAAGATAACACACACTCCAGCACTATCTCCTGCACACATTAGAGAACTAAAGCAGATCACTGTCCTGGTTCCACACTGAGAGAGTGAGAGAGAGAATGTGAGAAATAAAGTCAATGCGGTCGCTCAGCTGGGGGTGGGGAGGGGGGTAGAGGGATGAACATAAATCTGCTGCTGTCTTCAGCCTGCTGTTCTCATCACAGAGAAGAAGGGAAAAAGAGAAGTGGGAGGAGGAAGGTGAAGAAAGAAGGTATGAGAGAGAGATGGTGGAGGGAAAGGAAGGTCTGCGTAACTGTCCTTCAGAGATCATTGGTTGGCTGAGTGAGTCACATGACAGGGTTTCAGCACAGGCAACTGGTTAATGCTATAGTGTTTGTGTGTCTGTTCATACTGTGTGGGATAGATTTAAAGTTATATTTTTGCGGCAAAGTTTTTTTTTATTTATAATTTTAATTCCAATGCAGCTTCAGATGCATTGATGAACAAGGTCATTCTTGGTAACTAGAACTAAAACTATAAAAATGTTTATTTATTTTTTACAAAACCCACAAATAATAAATATGACTTGACTGTTTAGACATAAAAAAAATGGTACAGTATACATATAAAGTTGGTGATTAAATTAATAATTGTTTATATATAATTGAGATTAAAATTGAGATTAAAATATTAATGAATAATCAATCAAATATGATCATCAATTAAACTGAAATAATGAATAATGACCAGTTTCCCACTTATGTATTTTTTTATTATTTTTTATTTTTTATATATAAATTAGTTGTATATATCAATTTATTGTATTGTACATTAATTGTATAAGTTGTTGATAAATCTATTTAAGTGCAAGTGAGTGGAGCCCTCCAGCAGCTACAGAGTTCACATAAGGATAAAGGGGGGAAAAACAGGCTCTCTTCTTCTCCGGTCTTACTAGTTCTCTCAGAGCATTTGCCTTGAGTGTGTAATCCTCCAGACAATGAATTACTTGACGTGAATACGTCACAACTCCAAAAGACCCAAAGAAAAAAAGATTTGTGTCTCCTTCACCCTCCTCCTTCCTGTTTTTTTCTCCCTAAGATTATTACTTTCCTTAATCCTTCCTCCTGCTGCACTGAAGCTCTGATCTTCAAGCCCATCAGCAGATTAAGTACAGATAAGGAGCAAGACACCTCCTTTGATAAACTTCACAAAGACTGATTAAACTGCATTTATATGTGTGCGCATGCCTCCCAAGTCAAACATGTCACAGCAATTAAAGAGATCAGACAGACCGAACACAACTTACTCATGATGCATTTCTCTTTACGATTGTTCACGCAATGAAGAAAGGGCAAGACCTCTGCATTATATCACACTATATCACATACAATATATCAGGTTAAGTTACTATAAACTAGACAAAGTTTCATACTTTATGATCCGTTAACCTGCACTCCTAACACTTTACTTTGCCTATCTGTCTGAAATAAAATAATTTTCTTTATATATATATATATATATATATATGTGTGTGTGTGTGTATGTGTATATATATATATATATATATATATATATATGTATATATATAAATTCAGATTAAATTTATATTAAATGTCTTTCAAATTCTGATTCATGTAATTTATATATATTACAAAATCTTAAATTTTTTATATATATATATATATATACTGTATATATAATGTAATGTTGATTTAATTAATATAATTGATAGAAATTAAAAACAAATTACTATTATAATATTATATAATTTTTTGTAATGTATAGTTAAATAATTAGTTTGAATATATCAAATATACTGAGCTGGTCTCAGGAACACACACAATTTCCTGCAGCCCTCTGAGATTTCAGATGTCAATCGGAACTGAATGTGCTGCAGTTTTGTCAGAAATGCATTTTGTGCTGGTGCAGCGTTGCGTTTCAATGCTGTCTGTCGGACAACTACAGTCTCCGGCTCTTTAACTGCTGCAGTGTGCGTGTAAGCGAGTGTTTGTGTGTGTGTACGCCGGTGTAGCCACTTATAAGAGTGCTGATTGCTTGCGATGATGGCGTGATTTAGTATCTCTCTCTCTCTTTCTGAGTGGTTCAGCAGTGAGCTATGATGATGACATTTCTGTCCTCTCCTCTCTGTGTGTCAGTCGTACACTGAGCTGTGATTATCCTGATGCTTGGGTCTGGATTAGCAGGCTAGCATTGGAGATTCCAGGGGGAAGGGATGGAATATCTCACATTTTTATGATACCTCTGCTTCACTTAAAATGAATACACTTGAGTATGAATGCAGAGGAGGAATATATTAGAGTAACTGATAGGGCATGCTTTTTAAATGCACCCAGGGTGTCATATATTGACAAGCATAATTAATAAGCATTAACTACTAGAACAACCCAGCCTTTGTCTATTATGTATCTGTTTCTGTGTATCTAAATATCTATTTAATATAGATATACGCAAATTAGGAATGCAAAAAAAGAACGTAAATATATCAGAAATTTAGTTTTGTCATGTAAACAAGTCGAAAATTCTATGATAGTGTAAAACAATACTAAGTATTTATATTATACAAGTATAATAATATAATATAAAATATAATATAATGTAATGTAATATGTTAAGGGATGTCAAATTGATAGATCGCAATTAATCGCATCATAAATAAAGGTTTTTGTTTACATAAAATGTGTGTGTTTATTTATAGTACGCACATATATTATGTAAACACAAATTTTTATTTTTGAATTTAGAATGCATGCAGTTTACGCTGCATGAAAAATAAGGAGATAAAATCGAAACTAGCATGCTTGTTTATATATATACACAGATACACAAACACACAATACAATACAATATAATATATACTTAATAAATGTTACTGTGTGTTCATGTAAGGAATGACCTTCACCTTCAGAATCAGTAAAAAACAATCAGTCTAGACTGAAAATATGACTGGCACATGATTTGTGTCTGTGTGTGGAGGTCTTTTTAGGTCAGTTTCAGGCATCTCGTTCTGATGGAAATATGTTTGTATGTGTGTCTAAGATTAGTACATCCCAGTCTTAGGGCTCTGTTATTCGGCTAGGTTCAGGATAATCCATTCACTCAAAAGAGGATTGTAACGTCGATCTGGTTTTGATGACTTAGATTCAGACCATTGTGTATTCTGATGTCTGTAGTCAAAGATTTAGTGTACTGGATTTAGTGTGTCCGAACTGTAAGTAGCCAGCAGAATATTCTGAAGATTAGATTGATTATTATTAAGAGGAGAGGAGCAGATAATTCTCCCTCATTTTGTAAGGTCATAAAGAGGTCTCTCCGGGCTATGGCACAATCACAATAAAAACAGGGGGAAAATAAAAATGAAGGTTTGATTTTTAGATTATTTTCTTTTTAATTATCTGTCGACTGCATCTGGGAAAAAAATTTAATTACTAAATTAATAACTAAAACTAACTAAATTAGTTCATCTAAAATCTAGTAATCTAACTAACTAAATAAATAACTGAAATGTTACTTGTTACTTTTTTTGGTTAGTTTAGCTTAAATTATATAACTAAACCTAAATAAATTAAAATCTAATAAATAAAACAATAATAAAAACTGCATAAACATTTTAAATAAGAATAAAAATGACAAAAATGAAATAAAATAAAAAATTACTCAAACGTGAAAAACTAAATCTAATTAAAATTATCAACAGAAATCATAATAGAAAATAAAATTTTCTATAAATTAATTTGGTGATTTTGTTTCAAGACATTGATATTTCTTGATAATGACATCCACACTGGACAAAGGTGTTTGTTTGTTTGTTCGTTCATTCATTTATTCGCTCACTCACTCAATTATATGAATAATAACAGCATTCAGGTTTGGAAAAAACATGAAGATGAGTAAATAATGACTATAAAAATTATTCTTTTTTGGATGTACTGTCTCTATAGGAAAACTTCTTAAAGAACTGAAAGCTTGTAGGATGGATGATAGTGAAGGGAAAAGGATGCATGAAAGGAGGAAGTTGGAGGTCGGGGTCCAGGGAAGATTGAGAGATGGAGGGAAGTGAATGAATGAAACGTTTGGAACATGGGGAGAGAGAGATGGAAAAGTGCGTGAGAGTTGTTAATCTCTCTCTCTGTTGCTCTGTGTCCTGCTGCCTGTCCATATGGCTGCGTATGTGTGCGAGAGAATAAAAACGAAAGAGGAAATTGGGTGCAAGGTGGCTGACACATGCCATCGTTCATATAACGGCAGGGTTGGATTAAACAGTAACCTCTGGATTGCTGTTATTGTGGCTGCATGGTTTATGTGTGAGTCTGTCAGGACAAAGACACAGCTTATGACTTCAGACTACAGACTGCTGCTTTATCTCTAGCAGGAAAGCCTGTTATAATTAACATCTGCCTAAGCCCTTTAACGAAGGAACAGACAAGACCATTGTGTTGCATCTCTTTTTCTCTGCACGCATACACTTCACAACACTGTGCAATATTAAATAATAATATTATATTAACACAGATAGTATCATTTGCTACAGCGTTCAGAGCTTCCTAAGGACTGTTTGGTAAGGATTTGTCTTGTATGGAACAATGCTTAAATCAACACTGCAAAAAGTATGTTCTTAATATTTTTTAGGCAAAAACTCACTTAAAGTATTAGTTCACCCAAAAATGAAAATTTGCCAATAATTTACTCACCCTCAAGGCATATGTCTTTCTTCTTTTGGATAAATTCCCAAAAGAAATCTAAATCCAAAAAATGCCCTGGTTCATCCAAGCTTTATAAAGTCTTTTCATCAATAGTCCAAAAGAAGTCCAATAAAGCGCATCCATCAATAATAAACAAGTGCATGGCTTTGGGAGGTGAATAAAGGGCACCTGTAGCGAATCTATGAGTTTTTTGTTAGAAAAATATCCATATTTAAAACATTAGAAATAGTTTTTCAATCTTAATCACAAACGGTTCTGGGTATGTGTAGAGCATGCAAACGATTTTTACAGCAGTATGTATGACAGTTAGCGGAAGTTAAAGAAAAGTATTTATAATGTTTTAAATATGGATATTTTTCTTTAAAAGACGCATTGAATCACTACAGGACACCTGGAACCATGTGAGGCATGTTTTTTTTTATGGATGGATGCACTTTATTGCATTTCTCTTGGACTGTTGAACAGAAACACCTCACTACTACCATTATAAATCTTGGAAGAGCCAGGACCATTTTTAATATAAATCTGACTGGATTTGTCTGAAAGAAGAAGTTCATATTAAATGTAGAATTCCATAAATCATAAATCACACATAAATAATATTCTAATTAAAATTTTGGGGTAAAACTAACCCTTTAACTTTCACAATTTTTCAGAAAATGGTTCAATCTTAAGCCATTTTACTCCTCAAGTAAACATTAGTTTGTTTGTTTTTTGTTGTTTTGCATTTTGTTTTGTTTTTGTTTTTGGAGCCTTCACCAGGCAAGTATTGTTATGGTGCAACACAAAACAAACAAAAATCAATGACCCCTCATGAACCTGCCATGTACTTTTTCTCTCTTTCTCCTTTAAGGTAAGAGTAAAACTTGGCTTTATTAGCTATGCAACTCACTTAGGAGACTCTTCTTCGCAACTTTATGAATGATGTAAGTGTTTTAGACTGACAGACACAAATCAAGGGGGAAAGATCCTGAACCGAACTAACGCTGTACCAACTCAGCTGACCCCTGGTTGGTCTCCATGGAGCCCCCTGCGTTACATAATATAAGGAGATGAAGCTTTCCTCTTAGGTAATCACACTAACTGCTTTTCATAGCCACAGAAGAGGCCAAGAGTGCCTTTCATTTACTATACAGTTCTGTAAGTGACTCTATCTATCTATGTATCTATCTATCTATCTATCTATCTATCTGTCAGGGTTATGTAAGAGTGGTAGTTGTCATCACATAAAACTCCTAAGCAACAGTTTTATCTTGGCACATTGTCAATTGACCAGTGTGAGACAGGATGTGAGATCTTTCATCAGCACTGTAACAGAACCTGATTGAAAGCAGCCGTTGTTCTTTTAGGCCGGTTATTACGTTTGCACACCTGAGGCACTCCAATCAGTGGTCAGCAGTAAGTGAGATATACGGCCAGTGTCAAGCGTTCTTTCACACATACCTTTTCTAGCTTTCTCTCTCTTATGGTGTCTATGAGGGTGAAGACAAGCATGAATACTGAGACAAAATGCTTTATTTTAAACCAGGTCCCAAAGGCATGGCATTTCTCCTGGTGTTGTGCACATCTTTTTGCCTGTATGTGTCCATCCATTGATTTATCTCTTCACAGCCCTCCCTTAGAGAGAGAAAGAGAGAAATCTCTGCTCCAGCAGCCGCCATAAGGGTATCATCATTCACTTTGCAATTGTTTGAGATGATTTTATAGTTTTCTTGTTAGTATACAATTTTTACCCAACAGTTTAGCATTGATGAAATTAACCAATCACAGATACGCCACTGAGAAGTCTCTATCTCTCTGTCTATCTGTCTATCTATCTATCTACCTATTAGTCGGTCCCACCCATGCTGAAACCTCATTGGTCCAAAATTAAAAACACCAAATAGTACATATTTTTAGTCTGGATGTAACTGGATCACATTGCACAGAAGTTTCTATATGTTTTCAATTTGTGTGGTTGGGCAGAATGCTTATCACCAGATAAGACAGTAAAGCTCAGGGATTCAGAATGGAGGAAAACCAGTGACCATGTATGAGGGGTTACTTGTGTGTCTAATCACGGGCTGATGGTTTATTGGTTTATTGGTTTGCCAGTGTGTCTGTGTGTGAGCATACTGACATTTAGGAATGTTCTCAAGTACAAATTAAAGCCTGGATGTGTTCATATGTAATCTACACTAGTGTCTACCTGTGAGTAAAGTAAGGCCATGAAGAGATAGCTTTAACACATGATTAGTTTTGTAAGGTAACGAATCTCATTTCAAAAGTGAGGCATTTTATATTCTAGTCTTTGTGTTTGTTTGCCATGCTTCCTGGGGCAAAACGTATTTGTTTGTTGATCTGCTCTGCAGCATAATATATCAGCTACAGCAGAACGCAGACTCGCAAAGATCAAGTACAAGTCTAAATACACCCTCTTGCAACAATGTAATTATTCAGTCTCCTCTATGTGACTTTGCTTTCCTAATTGGCACATACTGTAGATGATGGGACGTTCATTGTATGGTAATGTATCTTGCTGACCTAGTTGTCGGTGTGTGTGTGTGTGTGTTCTCACAGGTGTAAAGGAGCGTCACACTATGGGCTCTCTGCAGAGAGAAAGCGGCGCTCTCAGGAGGGAGACTGCACAGACAGCACCTCAGAGCTTACTGTGGCAGCTCTGCCCGGGGAGGGATGCCCCTCCTCTGCTATCGCTCTCCTATCAGATGAGCCCGGCCTGGTTAACCCCGCCTATGAGCCCAGTGTGGAAGATAACAGCCAGTCTGGGAGCACCACCAGCCTGGCAGCACGCAGTGGTTCAAGGAAGAGTGAGTGTGAGTGCACACATTTTTATCTAAATATATTTATATACACAGAGCTGGGTGGATTACTTACAAATTATAATCTGGTATTGATTTCGAATTACATGACAAAAATTTAGTAGTTAGTAATGTAATATAATATAGGTAATATAATAAGGTAACATTTTGAATAGGATAATCTTGTATCACATATATATAAATATACACAGTGGGTACGGAAAGTATTCAGATCCCCTTAAATGTTTCACTCTGTTATATTGCAGCCATTTGCTAAAATCATTTAAGTTCATTTTTTCCCTCATTAATGTACACACAGCAC
>JAUMHE010000075.1:9281422-9291504 GCA_032359235.1 Enteromius mattozi
AAAACCTTGTGAAGACTTACAGAAAACGTTTGACCTCTGTCATTGCCAACAAAGGGTATATAACAAAGTATTGAGATAAAATTTTGTTACTGACCAAATACTTATTTTCCACCATAATTTGCAAATAAATTCCTACAGTGTGATTTTCTGGATTTTGTTTTTCTCATTTGAAAAATTACAGGCTTCTCTCATCTTTTTAACTGGGAGAACTTGCACAATTGGTGGCTGACTAAGTACTTTTTTGCCCCACTGTACAGAAAGAGTATGTATAGGTGCCGTGCCAGCTGGACTAAAGACAGGCCAGTCCTCTCTCTAAGCCACAGGAATGAGATCATATCTAGGAGACAAGTGTTCACCAAATGTCCAACCAGTTGCTAAGAGCATTATCAATCCGATTAAAAGAGAGAGAGATTGAGCAAGGGAAAGGGCTAAGTAAGAAAAGAAGGAAAAGTTTGTGTGGCAGATTGTCAGTGCAGGTGTTGTTGATATCTCTGTGTTTATCTTGCTCTTGAGTTCTGCCCTGCTTACACCTGGAATTAGCATTCAGCTTTGGTGATCCTATTATGAGAGATCAGGCAAAAAAAAAGTTAATCGTGACAAAGGTACAGGTTTAATATTAAAAGTATATTAGTAAAATCAATCAATCAAAAATATTGTAAAAAGTCATTTTAATTTGCCACAAATATGTTATGAGCGTAAAATACCTTAGTCAAATACATGTATTCAACTGTATAGTATATGATCTAAATTCATTCATTTACATGTACTTTACATCACACAAGATGTCCTGTGAAGTCTGCATAACAAAAAAAAAGGTTTACTAGTAGCTTTTTTTCTTTTAAACTGGCTGAAGTTTAAATTCAATGCAATGAGGTGTTTCTAAACATAACTTAAACATTACTTAAACATAGTAGGTCGTGTATGGTGAACAGTGTTGTTGTCGTTCACTCAGCATGTGGCAAACAGTGATGGATTGTGTAGTTACTGTGTGGATATTACATAAAACAGTGATAGAAAAGACATATTTGTCAGTGTATATCAGACAGAGGATCTGAGAGCTGAACGAATATGTTGGTCAGTAGGCTCTCTGCTCTCTGTGAGTAATGGCACAGACGCAAAGCCGCTAACATATCCTCAAAGCCTTGGCAGGTGCGGTTGTGTGTGGCAATGTCAGCCCTAGTTTATGTGGTATTATGCCAAAAGTGTGTGTGTGTCTTTGCACAGGGCCAACAGTGAGTCAGAGGACCCATGTTGAGATTTGGCAGTCATTTTATTTAGCACGTTGTCACACTTTCTGATTAAAATGCAACCCTTAAGGAACAAGAGAGGGCATACCCATTTAGGCATCAAGATACGGTAACTCATGTTCATGTGAAGTAAGAGTAAGAGAAAGATGATCTAAAAAGAACGAGAGCATGTTGACTTCATAAGTCTGACTGACCGGTATGCTTCCCAGCTGTTCTACTGCCCTGTTTTAATCTCAGCTTTCTCCTCATGTGACCTCCTACTGCCACCACAGCAACGACTAATGTTTGTGAGGTCAATGAGAACGAAATATGAATAATCCAAAAGTGAAAAATCTTTCCACTCTGTACTTACTTTCTTCTGTAGCACACTAAAGCAGTAATTTGGAGGAAAGTTTCAGTTACTTTGCGCATTAAGTTACAATGAAAGGGAACTGAATTTGCCAAACTTTGAAAAGGATGCAATGCTCCATAAAACAAACCATAAAAATGATAAGTTATAGTTCTTTTGCTTCATTTTTAAAGCTTAAAAAGCTGTACACACACTGTGGACTAATTGCATGGAAAAAGATTACCTAATAGGCCACAAAGTTCTAGTTTATATTACACAGAGGAATGGAAATAATGCTGGTTTAGAATGACACGAGTCAAACACAGATCTTAAAAAATTAAAGGTCTGTTTAACCTTGCTATATTGAGATTGTTGGCTGTCTTACCTTCTGTGATCTTGCGAGGATGGACTGTGTTCTCGATCTGTTTCTCTATACCGCTCTCGCTCTTTCTTGTGTCCTCTTTCTCTTGTTTTCTCTCTCACCCTTTCTTTGTTATGGCGGGTGTAGTTTTCCCATGCTTTGCTGCTGTCTATCACACCTGACCATGAAGCCATGCCCACTGCAGGTGAATACACACCTGGAAAAAGGACACATAAGATTTTTTTAAAGAAATACACATGTATTGATTTCTGTTAACAGAAATACTTATCTGTTGAAATCTATTGTCAGAACAACTAAATATACCAAACATTTTATGATAATATATAATTTATTGCATTTAATTACTATACTAAATTAATATTAACAATTGTTAAATGTGTGAAATATATAATAATAATCATGATATAGGTCACACACACAATAGTGAACTACCATAGCGACATTAAAAAATCAAAGCTATAACACAAAAAACTAACATAAGTCTAGTTTGCCCCTAACCTAAGATCTGACATTTCCAGTAACACAACAACTATAATAAAAACCTAGTTCCATTCTGTCCTAAAGGCATACCAGTTTTATGCAGCACATTTTTGCTGCATATTTAAACCGTACATTTGAGACAGATGGCAGGATAACAGCTTGCTATTACTATAACAGCTATCGCTTGCTTTCTGCCTCTCTTTTACACACAAACATGCATACAACAATCACTGAAAACTCACAGTGACAATAACCGATTTAGCCTCTTGAGTAAGCCCAAATCATTACAACATGTAGAGGTTAACAAGGCCACAGCAGATTTTCTGACATGCTAATTTTTTCTGTGTGTGTATGTCCTTGTTAACCTCTGCCTGCATTAATGATGTGTGCTGGACTGCAGTGGAAATGCTTGCAGTGCATTTCTATGCTCAGTGGCTGGAAACGTATCCCTCTACAGTTCAACAGGATGCGCGAGTGTGTGTGTGTGTGTTTGTGTATGTGTAGCGATGATGAGAGAGTGTTGAGTATGCTAACATTTTGTATGCAGTTCAACTTTCTGTAGTCGCCACCAACCACACACCTCCCCATGCATCCTCACATGTACAGAGCTCTGTGATGTGTGTGGCAATCCAAACTTTTCTTTTCACTCTTTTGACTGGCGGTCTAGAGTGTTGGATGCTCCAATCAAGACGTTACAAATGTGGGTTCCAAATTAAATATTTTCTCACTATTCGCTACAAGATGTTAGGAAAATCCACAAGGAAATGTTCCTCAAACACAGACTTAAAACACATACACAAAACATTACGAGGTTTCCTTTCCCACACACACACATAATTCAGGAGCCAATAAAAACTCAAAATGTTCCATAAGCAAGTATATTTAATTTTCCTTAAGTAAAATGTATTGCTTAACCTTCGAATTGCTAAGAATTATGATAATTCGGTTAGAACTGGCATAGGTCAAAGGTGATGAGGCTTTTTAGAACAATCATTAAACAAAATATATAAGTTTTACCCAAGATTGCTGGTTTAGTGCATATTTTTTTATAAACTTTCAATATTTATACCTGCAGGGAAGGGGTAAGATGTAGCCGAGCGTCGATCATACACTCCAGCCAAACGTCCACTGTTGTGATAAGAAAGACAACATTACTGTCAATAGTGTGGTTAAATCATCCAAATTTATCCAAAGTTATTTTTTAAATATTTGAAATAGCTTGATTTGCTTTTCTTAAAATCATATGGATTCATATGCACAATCTATCAAATTTTTCTCTTTCAAGAAAGACTGGAAGTGTAACATACGCAATATGATTACTTCGCTCAAACTGACTTTATGAACAAAACTAAGTGTTAAAATCATATATTAAATTAAAATGGTAGAGTAATTTGCTCTTACAGCTCACAGAGCAGCAATACTCCATTATTTTTAACTAACAACAAAGAGGAATATAAAGAGCATAGACCAACAAAATAGTCAAAAAGTAAGAGAAAAAAGGGCTAGACAGAACTTTTCACAATGATCAAAAGACTTTCCTCTGTTTCAGAGCTCAATTTCCTCATTGTTTGATGTTACTGGCAATAACTCAAAGTGCAGCATGCGCCCAGTAATGTGCCAGCAGTGTGTGATTATGTGTGTGAGTATGTGAGCAGATACAGCACAGGCAAACACGCAATTGGTGATCCATAAACCCTGGCTCCCCGCCCCACTTCCGGGGCGTTCTGCAGGAGTAGAAGTTAGGTGTGTGTGTAGAGAGAAATCGCATCCAACAGGACTCCTTGTGGTCAGGTGTTGGTTAAGAGTGCACAGTTTCTAATAATATCTCTGGAAAAAATTCTGCTGTTCTGGTTTCTCTTTGTCTTTCTTACTTCCTCTATCCCACTTCCTCTCTTCTCTTGCTTATGAACCCTTTTTAAATTCAGCTACAACACACGTTCAATATGTCTTTTTCCATCATTCTTGTTCTATGTCTATACACAGCAGAACAGAAAAAACGAGATGAGAGAAGGAAGTTATGATAATCAATGTTAGATGATCTGGCAGTTACGGTTTCATCTCACCCCTGAGGTAAGCCTTAATTAGTGCCTGGCTCATTAAGACAGCTAATCACTGCAGAATTTGACCCTAATGGGCTCACACTAATGACTGTGCAAAGACGCAGCCCAACCACTAGGCTGCTCTGCATTGTAAAGTAACTGCATTGCTCTGCAAGTAAATGTATCAACAAAAAAATTATTATTGATATTCCATAACATGTGATGAGGTATTGCTAATCCTCAGCGTTAAATGCAATTTGCCTTCAGTATGAAATGATAGTCTTTTCTTTAAAAATTGTGGAAAATTAGCTTCCTAAACATGGACGGTGAATTCTTTATGTTGACTGGAGAGTCAAAGCATGATACATTTAAAGCAGAAGGAAAGGTGTTGTTCTTTTGAAATGATGTCCCAGAGAGCCTTGTGGGCTATTTCAGGAGTGTCCCACAGGGATTTGTATAAGGACCCTTTATATCTACTATAAACTCCCAGCATGTGATGTTTAAGTGTGAAAACGAGCATGCACGTGACAGAGAGGAAAGAAAAAGAGAGAAAAAAGAAGAAAAGTGAGTTTTTTGGCATGGTGGTATGAGGGGAAGTGATTCATGAATTAAACAGTCCTTGGTTGGCAGGGTTTGGATGAACGGAAACTCCTTTAAGGATGTTTGGACTTGGCAGTGAGATGGAGATGTGAGAAGAACCATTCTTTAAACAACAGAAAAAAGAAGGAAAAAAGCAAACTTAAGGACCAGGAAATGGGAAAAAAAATTGGGGGAGTTGGGTCAGAAGTAAAAATAGCAAAATCTGTATTCAAATATAAATACATATACAATAACGAACATATATATATATATATATATATATATATATATATATATAGCAATATTTTTAGTAATATTAGTAATAATATTACTAATAATATTTAGTAATATTTGCCTGTGTATATTTATACATTTAAAATAAAATCATTAAGATCATTTCAGGGGTTTGAATAAAGACCCTTTTTATTTACTACATTTTATTTACTATATACTGCATGTGCGCACACACACTAAAACAATTGGCACTGAACCACACGAACGTTCTGCAGATGATGATGCCTGTCATACTATGAGGGGGAGTGAATCTAGAAATAAAGTAAGTTAGGGGGAGATAGACAGGCCAAGGCTCGGCTGTTTGTCTTGGGGAGAAAGGGAGGAAGAGTATGAGGCATAGATGGATGGGGAGTTCTGGATGCCTGTAAACAGGAGGCTGGAGGCACAAACATGGCCACCCTGTCTGTGTCTCTCTCTGCCTTATTTGGCACTTGACATGGTCGGGAACGGCTTTTTAACCGTATTTTAGTCCTAAGAAGATAAGTTATAGCATCAGACAGCTGAGAAGCAAATAAGTACATGTACAAACACACACACACATTTAACCACCTTAAAACACACTTTTGATAGCTTCCAAGCACAAGGATGAGCTAAAAGAGCCAGATCAAGCTGAATACGTAATTCTGTGTGTATAGAAGAAAGACAGTCACAGTGGATTAACTGAAGCAGATGGGAGTTTAGTGCTTTTGTCTTGATTTCTCTTCTTCTACGTCTGGGGTGAAACTTTGATGAGCTGCCCTACATACTGCAGGCAGGAATAGAGACAGAAGTAACGACTCTGACAGAGCGATACAGCTTTTGTAGCTGCAGCCTAGTTTTACTGTCCCATAAACTCCATGAAGGCTGCCAATCACAGCTTTAGGAAGAGTCAATCATCTCTGTCATGAGGGACACTGAATGTTTGAGTCCCATCACTTGCATAACTTTCTTGTTTCAATCTCACGGGCATCTTTTTTTCTTCAGATTTATGCGATGTTTCCTTTTGGTAGAGACAATTTATAACATTGCTGTCTGCAATAAGAAAATAATGTGCCCACTGGTAGAATCATTTATTTTGCATGTGCTGTTTGGGATGTTTTAGCACACGTTTCATTAATTATGCTAATTAGGTAATGCAGCAAATATGTGTCCCAATTAAACATTATGCTATTCAAACTAAAATGTTGTTTTTGGCTTGCTGCTTGCTTTCTGAAGACAGTTCTGAATAGACAGTAATGAACTCATATATATGACTATATCTTTCTATTCAAGTTGTGAAATATGAAAAGTTTATTTTAGCTTTTCTTTTGGAAAGGAATTAATACTTTTATTTAGTATGGATGCATTAAACAGATTAAAAGTGATAGTCACAACATTTACAGTGTTAGAGAACATTTTAACAAATGCTGCTTTTTTTTGTTACATTTTAAAAATATACTGTGTATATATATATTTAAATTGTAATAATAGTAATTGTAATTTTACAGTATTACCTTAAAAATATTTACTGACCTCAAATAATAATAAAAAAAAACATTTACAAAAGCTTATAGGGATTATATATAAGTTCTTATGCTGTATCTCAAAATTTGCACAAAGTATATGGATGAACACTCAATCATTGATACTCAAGTGTTCAGAGACACAGGTATTCCACAACAATGTAACATTATTAAGCTATTTTCACAAATTCTACCTCTTTCTCTCTCCCTTTCTTTCTCTGTCTTTCTTTTTCTCCTCCTTTTGCATGTATAGTGACTTGCTATGTTCTTGCTTTCCCTGTCTGCTACATATCCTCTGTCTCGCTCTCCAGTTTCTATATGACTCCAACCTACACACATATACACACATGATCCATATCTCACACACAAACTGTGCTATAATTCTTAACAATCAATTAGTAAGAAAAAAAAACATGAACATGACCACCTACCTATCTAATGGTGGCATCCTAGGAGGAGGAGCACCGGGAGGTAATGGGAAACCTAAAATGCCAGGCATAAACAGATATTATGCAAATAATTATATGGTGAAATCAAAACTGTAAGCATGAAAAAGGAAAAATATTGAAATCATACAAATGTTTTCAACTGTCTTCATATGAATTCGTTTATTATAGAAAATGTATGTTTGTGTCTGCGTGCGTATGTCCAGATGTTGTGACTTCAAATGGCTCAACACTGTTTATGACACATCCAGACAGAATTCAACAAACGCAGTTGGTCTGCAACTTTTACTGCCCTGCTAACCATGACGCCCTCCCTTAAACTCGTGCGTGAAACAAATGGGTCTTCACAGCACCCCGAAAAACACATTCTCCATCACATGGCTGAGGCACACTTATCTGCTTTGATCACACTCAGCCACAGACTCACAAACATACACGCACATCTGGGCACCATCCCCCTTTTGTTTTTCCATGAACCCCTGATGGGAGCCAGCTCCAAAAGACAGTTTTCAACAACAACAAAAATTACTGAAAAAAAGGGCTAAAGAAAAACAGTAATTTGAGGAACACAGAAGTCACGCAGCTACGGCTAACACAGAACGAGACAAAAATGCAGCGTCCCCTCCAACGCATGCATCCACTCACACAGAGCCTCGCAAATCATCTGTGTTGTCCTTGAAACTTCAGAGTCATCTAAGAAAGTATGTACTTTGTGAACTATGCCCTAAACTACTCTTTTTTTCTTTTTTTTTCAGTCTGCCTGTGGATGCTATGCTAATTTATGTCAGATCTGCAAGCTCTAAAATAGTTCAGTAAGATAACAGATCTGTTTCTAGTGCATATTCACAGATGCTCCAAACACTGATTCTATGCCATTTTGAGCAAACATTTGATTCAGATGTTTTTTGTAATGTTTCTAATTATCAAAGAACTGATAATTCTGATCATTCTTAATCAGAAAATCAACATATTAGAATTTCTAAAGGATGATGTGATATTGAAGACTGCTGAAAATTCAGTTTTGCCATAATAGAAAAAAAATATTACATTTTAAAATATATTAAATGGAAAAGTTATTTTAATTTGCAATAATATTTCACAATATTAGGGTTTTGGTCAAATGAATGCAGCTTTGGTGAGTATAATAGCCTTCCTTCTAAAACACAGGAAAATAAAAAGAAATATTATGTTGTTCATGTTCATTCAAAATACAGCCAAAGTAGAAACCGAATTGTATAAATCTAGATGCCGTACATACAAAGAAGTTTTATTTTGATATAGTTATTGTTTATTTTCTTTTAACAAAGGTTAGAAGTTTTTATATTTTGGGCAGCTGGACATTTAATTGAAAAGATATATTGTGCAAAAGTACTTTATGAATGTTTACAGCCATTAATGTCCTCTAAAAGAATCAAAGTGGATAACTGGACTCTTTTTATCCAAAAATATTTAGACTATCAGTACAAAAATGTAAAATACAAATCCTTTACTAACAAATCTGTCGTTAAAATGATGTTTGAATGAAAAAGCTTTTTCTCCTCCACAACCCCATTTAATCAAAACATTCCTTTTCTAACAACTGGCTCTTTCCACCCCCCCCCCCCCCCTCCCTCCCTCTCTCTCTTTCAGCACAGCTGGGTCATTCAGCAAATTTCCAGTGCCACGATTCTGCTGGCATGGCACTTTTTCTTTCTTCCCGTCCTGAGCTATTTTTAGCCACACGCAGCACATTAAAAACACAAAAGGAACAGCGTGCCCATAACGGGACAGCGATGTCCACAGGGGGAGTGAGTCAAAGAGGCCTATAACTTAAAGATGGGGAGGTGGGCTTCTACGATAAAACCAAAATAGCCCGTTTTGGATTAAAAGCTTAACTTCAAAGGCTGGGCCTGACCAGGAAGTTTGATAATTTGACTATATTAAAAAGGATGAGTGGGTCCTGAAAAACTGGATGAAGGGTGAAGCTGTCAGTGAGAGGCTGAGGGCCGAAGGAGGGGTGGTAGGATTTGGTAGAAAGCGATTTCTGATGGGGCTTTGAAGCAGAAGAGGAGCAGAGTTAAGAGAGCTCAGCTATAGACTTCCTGTTGAAAGTGTGGAGGAGCAGCATATGAGCAGGAAGTTAGGCGAGCTGACAGCCAACAGGCCTGCGCTGGAGAGGAAAACCTGGAGAGAATTACACACACCTGGATACAGACACACCAGCTCAAGCGCATATGTTGTCAGACTTCTACAGAGACACATGCACGCTCAATATTTAGTCACTGTCAAATGAAACACGCACAGCTGCTGCAGCTCATCTTGTTTAGCACTTGAACTCTAACCTTAAACCCCAAACACACACAGCATTTTGAAGCATCATGGGGCATTTCACTGTGTTTTTTTAATCACAGCTCTATTATACAATATTTTAACACAGAAAACACATTAACAAACTACTTCATGGGACAATAGAGACAGATTCAGTTCTGTTTGCTATACCATACCAGGCAAAAATAATGTTTACGTTTTAAGTAGACTGATAAGACATGTGTTTAGGATATTTAAGATCTCAGAAGACAGCAGGTTGCTCAACATGGGTGTGAATTAATCACATCCAGGGGTGTGTTTCCCAAAAGCATGGTTAGCCTACTATGGTGGCAAGTTCCGTCATTACCAGTGTACCAGTACCAGTTCAACGAGTCGGTGTTTCCCAAAAGCATAGTGTAGGATTACAAATTTATAAATGACTCCTATATAACAGTATAAATTGAAAGTGATGTATTTCTTGTTTACATTCTGGGAACAGTATGCTTTGATCGGAGACAGT
>JAUMHE010000075.1:9298944-9318063 GCA_032359235.1 Enteromius mattozi
TTTTCAGAATAAAGAGAAAATTCTGCTTCTAAATCCAAAGTCTGTCTCCTGGTCTCTCTTGGAAAAATATCACAACAATAGTTCAAACGAATGTTTGCAGTCAACTTCACAAACGTAAGTGGTTGGAACTACTGCTTTGGACCTGTGGCTAGAAGCATAGTTTCTTGTTGGTAAGATATATAGGCTTTAATAAATATACTCTTGGACACAAGAAGCAAACTAACATGCAGTACTATCTTTATCTTCTATTCTATCTAAATATAAAATGCGTTTTAATTATGTATTTTTGCACATCTATTGTAAACACTGTTTTTGAAAAGTGCACAAATGGCTAAGGGAACCCTGGAGTATGATGCAAGAGGGAACCCGCAATGATTCAAAGATCAAATAAAGCATAATGACAGTGAAACAAAAATAGTAAATTAGTCAATAGGTGTCATGTTCAACACAGCAGCATCTTGGATATCTCTAATCAGTTAAATAGCAAAAGTTATTCCTCCACCACATGCGTGTGACGTCATTAGCAACAACCCTTTGTTGTTGAACTAATGTGGTTCAAACGACGGAGATGCGACCGTTTTCGGTAAACAGTCATGACTACCTAGTTAATTTCAAAAACAATGCATCGTACTATGGTGGTTAATCAGCGAGTTACAATGTTGTCATGGCAACCACAAATTCCCTACGGATGACCATATGCAAAATGCAGTGCAATGAAGACATATCAACATGACCTTTGACCTCTCCTGTGACGGTCTGGCCAAAAAATGTCCAGCCACATGGATCAAAACAAGTCTCTTATGCTCATCAAGGCTGCATTTATTTGATTTTTAAAAAAGACAGTAAAAACAGTAATATTTTATTATTATTGCAAATTAAATAGTGCTTTCCAAAATAAAAGTTTTTGTTTACAGAATATATGCATGTTTACTCTGTGTGTGTGTTATGAAAAATGTTTGTTAAACGTACTTATATATAATATAAATTATATGAGTACAAATATATAACCCTAACCTAACTGTACATATGTAAATGTATTTAAATATTTACGTTATTTTTAATATATTTTAAAATGCTATTTATTTCTGTGATGACAAAGCTGAATTTTCAGTCTTCAGTGTCACATAATCTTACAGATCATGCTGACTTAATGCATGAAAATATTTTTAAATGTTATGTTTTTAACAATTTCAAAAGAACATTTTTTATATAAATATTTTGTAGTATTATAAATGTCTTTACTGTCACTTTTGATCAATTTAATGCACCCCAATTTAATGCACCCCTTTTGAACAGAAGTGTATTATACTATAATGTATTAAGCAAATTCACAGCAATATTCAGAAACATAACATTAAAATCCTTAATTTAATCTTATTAACAGTATTATGAAGATTGACCCCGCTGGTTATGAGAATAATCTGATTTACATTTAATAAGCTGGTTAATATGCTGCACTGTGACATTGTCTGATGTGTTCTGCTTTGAAATAATAGAAGCAAAAATTTTGCTCAAGGACAAGCTGAAGAAAAACCTGCAATGTCGTAACATTCACATGCTACTACGTCACTACACACACAACACAGACTCATCCCTTTTCTGCTGACAGAAGTGAGTGTGCATGAGTGTACAGCACATACCGGGTGGTGGTGGTGGTATGAGGGGTGGTGTGGTGCCGATGGAGGGAGGAGGGAAAGGTGGAGGTGGGATATTGGGAGGAAAGAAGGGCAACAGCTTTGGGGAAGGCAGCTCTGTGTCCGAGGACTGCTCTGACACGACCTAAAAATCACACACATATACGAGATCAGTACTCTATTTATAGTGATTCACTCTTTGTGTCCATCAAGCTTGCAAAAACACACCTGGATGTTATTTTCATCTGCGCTGTGACGTCTTCTGCCTTCCACTCGACTGATGGTCCCTGCTTGTCCTCCGATAACATTGATCGAACCACTCAACTTCCTGCATTCACACCCACATAAATCAAAGTCAGATCATTATATTGAGTCCATATGTGTGAGTGAGGAGCATGAAATGTGCGCTGCACACTGCAAGCTGAACACAAAAGATCCAGGTTCTTTTCTTGGGACACAATCGCAAGCAATCTCAGTCAATGCTATTTTCCTGCTGATCTGGGAAATCTCCTCTGATGTGCTCGACAATATTTTTAGCTCATGTACACACAGCAGTTACACACTTGCGAGAATGTGTGGTAGTCGTCACCATTCATAAATCTTCAAGTCCCCTGAAACAAGGCTACAAATACTAGGCACAAATGAACTAGGCAATAACCTATTCCAGTCACTAAAAATTAATCAGACAGAACAGAAAACATTAATACTGCATTAAACATTATGCATGCTGCAGAAAAAGCAAGCATTCAGGAGCCTAAGTAACACAGCCAGCTTGTCTGCAGAATTTTCTCTTAACGTTTCTGTCTTGCTGGTGAAGTCTGGGACAGTGTCAACTATGTTGGGGAAAAAAAAAACAAATTCTAATGTAAAAGCCTGAAATTGACACACTTCTGGTGTTTTACCTACTTTTAGCAGACACAATGATGGAAGTGCTATCCTCTCATGATTTCATAAAAAAGGGACACATACAAAATTCATACGCCAGCTCTAGCTCTGCAGTCTGATCTCATTGCATGTTGTCTGTATTTTTAATCTTAGCAATGTACGTCATGCAGTAAACATTTTAGACACATTTCTTCATTTAAAATGCTAGTTCAACTAAAAATAAAAATTCTATCACCACTTACACACACAAAAGAAGATATTTTGAGAATGCTGGTAACCAAACAGTTTTGCGGACTGCAATTGCATGGACTGAAAAAAACAGAATTCGCTAAATATCTTCTTTTATGTTCCTGTGCCGGTTTGAAATGACATGAAGGTAAGTAAACAATGAATTTATTTGGTGTACTATTCCTTTAAAGGTGCATTCAGTCATTTTCCCTCATTAAAAATGGTTTACACTTAAACATTTTTTGTTTTAAGAATGTTTCAATTATCAGTAGGGTCCAATACAATATTATAAACAATCACTGTATGAACCATGAAACTAAATTTCTAGATTAAACTAGATTTCTAGAGTCAAAAATACATACAGTAGATGTATCATTCACAATAAGATCAATGATAAGCATTCTGTCATGCTCCCTTTAAATCCCATTCATGGAGCATGCAGTCAAGTTGCACCTGAATATGCACATTAACTCATGTGAACTCAAATTTTTGACCAAAACATTGCATTTTAATAGGGCTGAACAAGATCGAATGTCAATCTCTGTTAAGGCCCATTTGATTTTGAAAATGCCACATCACGCTTTGTGTTTAAATGGGTGTACTGTGACTGACTCCTGCATCCTGTCTGTGTGTGTATGTGTAATAATGAAAGCCGGACTGTTGCTTTACCCTTGAATGCTCCGGTTCATACACGTCCCCCTGAGCGAGGCATAACCTTCAACTGATCGAGAAGAAGTTCAAGGAACGGCTGATTAAAAATCACCCCTGCTAACTCCTACCCAGGACCAAAGGCAGTCTGGACCACCAGGACTGAACCACGGTGTGTGTGTATTTGTGTTGTGTCTCGTAGAAAAGTAAAACTGAAATATTAGGAGGTTTCAACAGTCAGGATGTTTTCTTCAGGGGAGAACAAAAAACATAATCTGATAAATATCAAGTGGAAAAAGGGATGATAATATGAGTACGGAGCATTTGGGACAACAGCAGAAAGCCATTATCACGTAATGATGCTGTTACTGGGAACATGGCTGGCATGCACAGTAAATAAGTGGCCATTAAGAGTGCTACCCTGCCCTTTTGCCAAACAATTCAACTGCACGAGATGATTTAAGGACAAAAAAACAAAATACAGCAATGGAAATGGCAAAGTATAGTCATTCCACTGACTCTTTGATAACTTACTACACATTGTATACAAAGGCTGACTGGTCTTCTCTGACAACACATACTGTAAGATGTTTCATTGGTACACCTTTAAGATCAATTTAATCCATTTAAATGACTGCTTACAATATGCATCAGTGCATGGGATGAGTTTGGAAGGACGACAGTCACTCTTCTACTAGGAAACACTTTAAAATTGCTTTTAAATGGTTTTAGGACTCAAGCCAAATATACTTTAAATTAAAATGTTGGATAACTGAAGTGTTTTAAAGCGGCAGCTTACCAAAATACTAAAATTCTGTTACATATATTCTCCCTTATGTTGTTCCAAGAAGTAAAATGTGTGTAATATGTGTGAATGGGTTGGCTGGTTTCATCGGCTCATACTGATGTGTTTGATAAAGGGTTGATGTACCTGGATAAGTGTTCTGACAAATCACTACTAGAATTCTGATGAACCTGGAGAGAAAGAGAGAGAGAGAGAGAGAGAGAGAGAAAGAAGACATTTATATGTATACAGTACACATTCATTCTACACACGTGTTCATAAACCTCATGAGCCGCCTACAGAAACAGCATTTTAAGTTGCCCTAGGCACTTCCAGATTAAACTTTGTTCCAACAGGTAAAAAAAAAAAAAGTTATCTCCTCCTAGGATATATTGTTTTAGCCAAATTCTATGGCACAGTTTCACATGTGGTGAAGGCAGTTCCAGAAAGTTCCAGAATGCACTGCACTGAGCTCAGTGGCAAACATCTAGTAGATGAGGCAAAAGAAATATTCCTAAAATAACATTAAAAAAAACTCTTATTAAAGAAAATGTGTTTGCTATATATTTTTATGTTTGTAATTGATTACTGTTTATAATTGACTGCAACTAATCATTGTGCTATTATACTAGCAACATGCTAATGCCAAACTGTCTGAAACAACTGCAATGTTCATAATGAATTTAATCCATGTCAAAAACATTATTTTTATGAGTTGAGTGCACATAAACACTTTTCAGAAGTTGTAATTATGAGTGATAAACTTTTCTTTGAGCCCTAAGTTTCCGGGTTGATGGCGTCAGTAAGAAAATATATTTGCTGAAATGAATTACTTTTAAGTTAACCATTGTTAACAATAAATAAATAACAATAGTAACAACAAATTAACCATTGATTAGCTACACTAACCACAGTTTAACCATAGCATTTGTTGTATAACTGTGGTTATACAAATGGTAATTAATATGGTTACTACACCTTTACCATAAAAAAACTATGATTAACTTTTGCAATGGTTATGAGGTTTCATGAAAGTTAAGAAGCTCCATTAGAAGCCAGCTGTCTATGTAGGCATCTGGTAACTCACTGGGCTTTGAAACAGAGCAAGCAATTCTAAAACCACAGCAAATGCCCTGTCACACCTCATTATCAACATCTTAGTATGAGCCATCATGATAGAACTAAGGGCGTATTTTAGTTATGCTAAATGTACCATTATTTTGCTTGATGACCCCAGGCTAAGGATCTCCAGGCTCAAGCGCAGTCGTCTTTGTTTGTCACAGTATGCCTTCCAGGAGTCCTCATTAAAACCATAGTTAAAGTAGTCAGACAGATCCGCACCTGCGTTTGTACACAACACATGTCGTTGTGTATAAAGGTACATTTGAATCTGAGGTATACTAATACACACACACAGACACACTTCACACATCTTAACGCAATCAACTGCACCTGGCTTCCTCCATGGCTTCTCCTCAAAGGACCCCACGTCCACCTGCAGGACATTGCCTTCAGCATCCAGATCCAGCTCTCTGGACTTGGAGCCTGAGTCACAGAAGATAAGACTTTAGAGGCTGGATTCCCACACACAGATCAAACCAAGCCCAGAGAAACGTCTTAAAGGGATTCTCAGCAGCACAGTTCAGTCAGGCTTAAATTTAAGCTTTCTTCAGGAATTCATGGTGGTAATTTAAGAAACATAACATTTCGAATATGTATATTATGACAGATATTCTGGAAATTTTTCAAGGTTTTGAATTGAAATGTCTGTAAGTTTAATACTAATTGTAATTAATTTTAAACGTGGAATGACACTTATGGTGTTTATGTGCAATCTTACAAGAGGCGTGATTAGGTGTTATCAATAATTTAAATTTTGTATGAATTACTGAATAATTAACTATTTTGACAACGTTGGTAACGGTGGAGGAGCTCAGCATGAGAATATTACAATATTCACAAGACCTGGATATAAGACTATTTACTTTTTGCCCACCAAGCTGTAGAAAATATCAAAAGGGTCATAATTTTAAATGTTTAAACAAATAAAGCAGTAATGGGACTGCACAAAGAACTGGAACATGGTCCTTAAAATGAGCTAATATTTAAAAAATATGTTGTGACTTAATGAACTGAACATCTTTATTACCTGAAGTCTTTATGTTCAGACTGATGGAACTGGAACCAAATGACCTACAGATTAAATAACAGATCGTTAAGTATCATTATAACAATTTATTAGACACATCATAATTTAAGATGTCATTAGTATCTCTGTATGACATGAGAAAACATGACACAATGACATACAGTATATAACTAAAATCGTCCAAACTTCCGACTGAAATTACTCACGAGCCCTGAGATCCGCCTGGTTTAATGTCACCGATGGTCACACAGACATCATCATCACTGTCTGATTCACTTTCCTTTGAAAGGAAAAAACAAGAAACAACTGTTTGTTAAGTGAATATGCACTACATTATCACTGCTAACTGATAGTAAATATGATAAATAAGTTTAAAATATGTTTTGCTACAGTAAAACGAGCACCTGGTAATTGAGTCCATCCACATCACCAATCAGAGCACTGCAAAGTGAGATATATTTTTATAGTTAATCAATTAGACTATACAGTACTTCATATACCTGAAAAAAGTTTTTTCAAACTAGGCAAAGATATTAAATGGATTTATCTAAATGACAGTCCAAGAGCAAGAAAAGGTGGTTTAAAGCAAAATAATACACACACATATAAATATATATATTAATTAATTTAAAAAAAAACTTTAGTGCCATATTTCATTAAATAACTTTAAATAGAATACTACAACTGTGCTATGGCTTAAAAACCCTTCAAATAAATTTGAAATAAAAAAAAAAATACAAATATATTCAAGTAAAAACACATTCTAAATTTAACTCTCAGCCGAGATCAGGTGTATGCTCTGCAGAAGAAACTTCATTTTCCTTTGGATGCACAGACTTCCTGTCAGCTTCATCTGATTTAATCACATGCACTAATTGATGCTACAGAACAATAAAAAGGCTTTTACACTCAGCAAATATGGGCAATGAGGAGGATCAATTTACAAGCACGTCTTTAGCTGCAGGCCTACATTAGTTTAAGTGAGGCCTATATCACTGCGGCTTCATCAGGCTTATTTAAGGCCAATGCAACGTGAGGGAAAATTCTAGCTTGGGTTTGAGTTTTGCCCCGACTCTAATAAAGGTGAAGCAATCCAACCGATAAAAAACGCTGTGTCAACTCCAAGAAACAGCTAACACGTCTCTACCCAATGCTGGGAAGCAGAGGAATAAAACAATGGTTAATATTCCTTCTCATTCATACTCCAGTGAGCACATAAGAGGAGCTTATACAATGCTAAATTTAACAAGCGTCCGAAGAGTTTCATCAGACACGCGTGGCTTGCTCCGCTTTCGGAGCATTTTGCAAAGAGGTCTATCGGCAAAGACGTGTCACATACCGCTAATGTGCATGCATGGTCATTACGAAGCGGTGAAACGGGCATTAAATGTACACGCTTCATTTGTACAACGCTACTTGCCCTAACAGGAAATAAATGTGTCAGTCTCTCTTGTTCTGAGTCGGCACACCATTAGGTCTTGTAAACTCTCATTTCAAATGCAAAAGAGGACAGGGCTAAAGTGACCTGAAAGTTACTGACATTGCCAGGAGCAGAATATCCTAAATCGGCAGGGAGTTTAAATGTTAATGTGTGTGTGTTTGTGTTAGGGACATGTTTTAGAGCAAATGCTGATAGAGCACATTTGTAAATGCAAATGAAATCCAATGTGAGGAAGAGCTGATTCATAATGCTTAAAAAAGGCAAATAGACATTTTGGAGAAGATGAATAAATCAACTGCCTGATTAAAGCTATGTAAGATGTCAACAAAATACTGCAATAATTAATCCAAAGGACTTCGCACCAGTTTTACTCTATATTTCTGCCTTTTGAAGCAACTGAAGACAATCTTTTGGGAACACTCACCTGAATACTTCCTTTTCTGTTGTCTCTTCTTCATCAAAATTGTCATCTATTTATGATAAAAAAGTAAAGATTAGTACAAGATTTGTTTTCACTTGGAAACAGACAGTTTAAGAAGTTTATAGTTATTGTTTTTAACTCTATAAATATTTACTCTTTAATTAACTACTACTACTTTTTATAATAATAATAATAATATATTTAGTAATATTTAGTATTATTAGTATTAGACAGGCATAAGCTTTCTGTCATCTGATAGTTTCTACTTTTTTTGTTTAAAAAAAGCCCTTTTAGTGTAATTCTAAAAATGTCCACTTTCAGGTCATGGTGTGTGTGTCAATTTTATAAAGTAAATGTAATATATATTTTTTTATTGTTAGTACTATTTCAAGATGAACACTTACAGGACCAAAACATTTTTAGTCGTTTAAGAAAAATCCCGATAAACTGAGAATATTGAATATGATACATCAGGTTTTTGTGTATCATTGTATTACATTGAATTATATATTCGTAATAAACAAAATTACTCTAGAGCTTTTTTAATCATAAAACGGCAATAATGTTTTTATTTTAAAGATTAAATATATTTTAATATTTTATATTAAATATTTTGTAATATATAAACATCTATTTTTCTTATGTATATGCACATGTGTTTGTATTTACACATAGCCTACATAAATATACACAAATAACTATTTTTTCATTTTCATTTTTATACTATTGTATAATTTTTACATTGATTTTTCTTTTCTCTGATTCATCTCTATTGGACATCATACAGTCATGTCCTCTTCCATCTTTGTTACTGAAAATAAAATAATAATAATAATAATAATAATTAAAATAACTTTTTATGCAGCAGCACTTACTACGTTATGTTAGGTGCGTGAATCAAAATCCATTTAACTGTATTCTATTTAGTCTTTGGTGTAAATGTATTCATACCACATGTTTTCTGCAAGGGTTGATTTAAAAGTAAATGCTATGTAAATGTTAAGTAAGTGTATGCTACAGTCTCTGAACGCTTGCAGCTGGATAAATAACGGTCTCTAATGTAATAAACCTCTGGGCTTTTGGTTTTGGTAGTTGGTCATTTCACGAGGACTCTTTGATTTTCCTTCCTGAATCCGAGTTTTAAAGCTGGATAGGCGGTGCGTTTATTTCTCACCTCCATAAAGCCAGTCCGTCTCGTCATCAGCACTCTCATCAGCTGTTTTCTCTACCTCTCTTGTGGACATGATCACCTCCGGGCTTTTGCGCCTTTGCTTTGAGATCAGAGGCTCAGTTCGGCAAAGTAACTTTGCGCAGTGTGATACTAGTTTTAGGGTTTACCGTCACAGCTGTCAGAGTGACACGCCGCGTGCTGGTGTAGCAGGTGCGCGTTACCAAAGAGACACATCTCACTGCACGCGCACGTGTGCTACACACGCAGGAAGTGCAACATCAACACAGTAGGCTACATATATATGTTTGTTTGAAACATGAACGCATTTTTTAAATATGTTTTGATTAACAGAACAAAATGTAGCTGATTAATTTTCCTAATTTTTATCAATGAACAAAATTCAAAGGCAACCGCTCATTAAAAAAAGTCATTTGTATCAAATCATACTGGGACAAACATAAAATTATACTAAAATTTTTTTTTTTTAAATTATATATTCATTTTAATTAGCAAATATAGCCCACGTTGTGTGTAGTAAATCAACGTTTTTTTGCAGTCAGTAAAGAATGAATAGTGATCCATGTATATAAGAGTGGATAAATAATTATTTATATAACACACTACTCGACTTTTCAAAACTGCCAGCTGATGCGTTACTATGACGCATAATTATCGCGACGGCTCTACGCCACGTCACCTTCGAGAGACTCACATGGGTTTGTTTTGAATGGTGTCTGTTTGACAGTTCTGTTGTTGCTGTCGTTCGTCTCAATTTAAAACCCCAGAAATATGTTGCCCACGGATGGAGTCATGTCTTTTCCCGGTCAGACGTGGGAAAAAGTGCTGTCAAAGGTAAAAAAGGCTGTTGTTTTCATGGATGATCGTTGCTCGGAGAGCCTGCACTGGAACGGAGGAGCCGCGCTTCTGTTTGAGGCTGGAGCTCGAAACATCAAACAGTTCTCAAGCTTTGAAGCAGGCGGACAGAATGAACCCAAAGCTGTGTTTGTGGTAAGCACCGTGCTGAAAGGAAGAACAGCAGACGTTATCAAAGACATCATTTCCCTCAGTCACTTCCAGTACTGCGTGGTTTTCACAACTGTTCCTCACTCCATTCACCTGCTTGCGAATAATGTGACTACTGATCTGGAGGGGAACCAGGTGTTTGAGCAGTTTGAAGAGAAGCTGTGTGAGTGGATGGGCGATATGAACTACACCGCTGAGGTCATGCATGCTCCTGTGGTCTTTGCCCCTCTGACACAGCAGCTCCACCTTTTGCCTGCTTTCTCTGAACTTTTCCCTTTATTAGAAGTGGATCTTAAGGCCATCAATGAGAAGAGGCCAGAGAAAAAACGATTCGGGAGTCTGATGGATGTGGATATGCACTCTCTCTCACCTGAGTTGCAGATTCAGATTAAATCCCTTGCATCAACCCTCAACGCTTTGTTTGAGTTCATCAGTACCCGTGAGGAGAGCTTTTCTGTGGGTCCGATGAGCCGTCTGATCGCAGGGGAGCTGGCCAGTCATCCACGGGCCAAAAACAGGAGGAAGTCAGCCCCCAATAAAGCATCAATAGTGTTTATTGACAGATCTCTTGATCTTACAGGTGTGGTCTAAATACTGTAATATAGTCAGTCGTTAATAATTAAGCCAAGACGCTACAGGCAAAATCATTTTTTTCATGCATTGGTCAATTTTGAGATTCAAAATTCCCTTTGAATAAATTTAAATGAGAATTATGAACATGGCTTTATCCAGTGTTCAAATTTCTGTTCTGGGCATGTATACAAGTTAGTGCACATTTTATTAAATAATGCCTCATTTGTGTATTCAGTTTGCAACGTTAAGCAATGTTGTGCTACGATTAAACAAATGTGAAAATATGGTGAAATCTGTGGTCACATCATGGCAGCATATAACACAGTATAACTTATTCTATGTCCTTTCCCTCTGTTTCTTTTTTGTATAATCTATAGGAGCCGTTGGCCACCATGGGGACAACCTGGTTGAGAAAATCCTGTCTGTGTTGCCACAGTTGTCAGGTCATGTGACTGATGTTCAAGTGGACATGCTGGAGCTCACACACCTGAAGCAGACAACTGATACCAAGGGCATCTTGGCACCAGGCTGCTTGGCACAGAACCAGTAAGAGCATTTACACTCTAATGACATGCAAACATAGTATCATAAAGTTAATAATTTAGCTCAAAAAACTGACGTAGTTTCAGAAGATGACCAAAATCAATATTGTAAAGGACAAATGATGAATATGTGGTAAGATCATGTTTACACTGTTGTGGAATTACTATTTCATTCATGTTTATAATGCTACACATTATTTGAATTTACAGTATTTATTTATTTATTACATATTTTAAAACTGGTTTCATCTTTAAGATGGGCTGGTTGTAATATAAACTCATTTAACAAACATTTAGGTTTAGATCTAGGGTTTAACATCTGCTGATGACTTTTTTTTTTTTATCATTATTTCTGTTTAATTATTATTAAGGACATAAAAGACCACCCATAAAGCTGCATTTTCACATTAATTTTTTTTTTGTCCCATCCATCTGATGGTTTAGGGCCAGGTTTGATAATAGCTTGCACCAGCACAAACCGTCTTCGGACGTTAAAATAGTACTAAAGATGCACAGTTATTTTTGCCCACAACTCTATTGAATATGCATTTGTTGGGGTTTCTCTTTCAGAAGCAATATTTATGGGAGGAGACGAGAGTATTAAAATGAATCACACAATGAAATTTAATAACGTTTGCGCTTGTCAAATTACTAGTAATTTGAGCCATCATTTAACATCCAAATAAAGCATTAAACTATTTTGTCTTAAGCTATTTGGCACTTGAAATGGGTGCAATTGTTGCTAGGAGGAAGCACTGTAGAGAACACCGAGTGCTTGGGGTATAAGGAAGAGGATTTTTTTCTGATTTATTTTGAGTGCCAGAAGAACACATTGTTCATTGTTCTGAACATATCATTTTCCAAGCCATGTTATTTTTAATTTGCTTTAGAACCATCAACTATGAGTCATGCAATACCAGGTCTATCAAAACCTTAAGTTGTTGGCCTCTGGTTCTTTCTATCTGGTTTCTTCATTTCTTTATTCTTTGTTTGTGTTAATTATTTGTGCTTGGTATGTTGCGTTGGTCAATGCGTAAATCAGATATTTCTTTAATTTGCACGTTGTTAGTAAATCAACTGCAGAAATTTACACGACCATCTGTTTTTCAACTGCGCCCTTGTGCTAATTTGCCCTGTTTAGTAATACTGACCTTTGGTTATCCCTGCTCCTTAGGGTAATGTCCCTACTGTAGCTTGGTTTAGGCCAGAAACCTCAGTTCTGGTAAAGGATTAGAGAAATGTATTGCATAATCATGACTGTTCTTAAAGTCCTTCTGTCCACAGTAGGAAAGATCTGAGGAAACCATGAGACTTGGTTACACACATGTTGGCACAGGAACAATGCCCAGCCAGGTATTTTTAATGGAGAACCACCATTTCTTTAGTCATCATAAATGTGTATTTGAATAACTAAATGGCTCTGCTAGAGTTTTTGCCGATGTCATTTCCTGGGATGTGGTAAAGAATGACCCCAAATTTCTGCTGTCCTGTGTAATATTGTCATGCTGCGCAATTGTTTTAACATGTATTTGGTGAACTCACTCACTGTCTGAATGGAAAATAATATTTTTCCTAAATGAACCCAGTCATGCTTTTTGGATGGGAAATTTTTTGCTAAATGTATTGCACTTATGGCCTTTGATTGAACTCAGTCTTGAGTGAAAACATCAACTGTTAAAATGTTTGGTGTAATTGACACCATATAACCTTTCTGGCAGATGATTTTGTGGTGGATCACTGTATATTGACAAAATATTCTCTTGATAAAAGATTTTTTCTTTTTAAGCAAGGAGCAATGTCAAAACTAAACCTACTTCATCTGGAAGTCAAATGGCATTAACATGGAAACCCAAACGCTGTTTACGACCCATTAGGTCTGAACCACATGTTAGACGTGAGGGTTTGTTAAAGGAGGAACTTGTTTCGTGTGTCTGTTTTCTTTCCACATCCCATCAGGCAGGGATTCAGAAAGCACATTTGCCTGCGGAAAGAATTCGGCTCCAGAGTGATTGAGTTAATGGGACAGGAACTTCTCTATGAGCTATATCAATGAATCAACCAGTTTCACCTTTTACATTTTGTAAAAGTTTAGTCTGATTAGTCTGGTCTCCATTGTGGACTCCAATTGTGCCTTTTTGTATTCAAATCTTGTTCAATCACTATTGTTGAGATCATCGAATCTGATTTTTTTACCTACACAATACACACGCAGATGCAGACACATGACCACATCCCTTCACTGCCATTAGCTGGTTACAGTAGCACCGCAGTGCTGAGTACAAACACACTCTTGGGACCTCCATATAAATATACAAGAGCTCACTGTTAGCCAGATGGCATGGAGACTGAATAGGACAAGTCTCTGTTTGAAGAGCCTTCTGTGACTGGATGTGTGCAAAAGTACGTATTTAACAGGGTTTGGAATTGGTTTTCATTGTGTTGCACTTTAAAAGGCCCATATTTCCCACCTTAATGTTTTATTTTTCCTTGAAGGCCACTCATAATGATAGCCTAGGTTTTCTTCAGCAGGAACAGTCAGAATTTAGTTTTTCTCACCTTCTTTCTTTCTGAATCATCAATTGGACAACACAAAACTGCTGAATAGATTCTTCACCTTTAATGAGATGTTTATTATAAGTTTATGCAAATATTGGCCTTCTGCGAAAATGCCTTTTGCTTGGTCGATCATGTGCTTGACTTAGCACATTTCACTGAAGGACTGTAAAGAGCATGCTTTGAGCCTAAATAAGCCTGCCTTAAACATGCATTTGAATGCGGAGATGAGGTGGTGTGTACCTGATGCTCTAGATTCATCCGTCACTGTATATAAGCCATCCTATATGTGGAGCACATAATCCATGGAGGTTTTTAAAATGCTGAATGGGGAGTACTAACAGTACATTATTCACAGATAACTTTATTTGTGTTTATCAGAATTAGATAAGAGTCATGGAACTGATTTACAGAACTTTTATTTTATGTTACAAGTATAACCAATGTATATTACATTACATTATATTATATTACATTACTTCATAATAAATGTAATAATTACAATTTTATAAAAAAATATTTTTAAGTGTTAATGTTAAAAAAAAATACTTTTTTGGGCAACACAGAAAATGTATCAGAGTGATTAAATTTTTTTTTTTAGATTTTTATAAATGTCATCATTGGTAAATAATAGTACTTGTACTGACATTGGACTCGTAAAAAATCGTATGTGTGCTTTTGAAGGGTTTGTGCAGTGGTGACTGCTTTAAGATGCAGTATTATATTTTGTCTTGTAATGTTGTTTTCAATTATCTGTTAGTACTTGTGTAGGCGTGTGTGCTAATTACCTCAGTATGTGCTCATTCTGTCATTCTGTCATGACGTGATCTGCACATTAACTGAGTAATGGTTGTTTTCTCATGAGAGAATGTTTTTGTGTTGCTGTGTGTAGTTTTAGTATTCCCTAAAATGTCATATTCAGTGTTTTTCACCTCCCTTATGTTTCTAATTTAAGTTTCAAGGTAAAAAAAAAAAGCATTTGTTTTGCCCACTCTCTCTGTATCTACACCAGTTCCCTCTTTTCAGGCCAGCTTATTCTCGGCTGGAGCTCCAGGACTCAGTGGAGAAGAACCGGGCCAGTTCCACGCAGTCAAATCCGTTCAATGTGAGCATGGGGATTTCTAGCTTTAGCTCAGCAGGGAAGCGAGTCACAAGCCTAGGGTTTGTTTAGCAGAGTCTAGACAGGCTCCAGGCAAATATCGAAGCTTTTGATGCATTTTGACAGGACCCAGCTGATCCTCAAGAGAGCAACCCTACTCCCTAGACTCTTAATGTCCTTAAACGTCTCTCGAGACAGTTGTATAATGCCAGCTAAGTCATTCATTTCTGACCGAGTTTTGCCAGTCCAATATTCTGGGTCAAGGAATATGCACATATCAGACAGATCATCTAAACACTAATGCAGTTTCATTCCTCTACAGCTTTCAACCTGGAGATTTCTGAAAACAGTTATGAGTGATTCTTGTCTGTCCAGAATTTGCCGTCACAATGAATTGGATTATATGCACTTTAAAAGTTCATTTATCAGTTTTTAATTTGTGATCCACTGTTTAAAAGACAGAGCTGGCACACACAGTGTATGCAACCCTTTAAATTATTGCTTTGGCATTATTTCTTGTGTACTTGGACAGACAGATGGAGATGAATACAAAACCTGCAGTAGCTTGATTATAACTACGCATGTAAACATACATACTCCTAGATTTCATTATAGGTGGTTTCTAAAGAATAAAAAAGAAAAATATTTCTGAATAGGTTATTTTGGCTTTTGGTTTAAATCGTAGCCTTTATTTTAAACCTGTAAAGTGTTTAAGCTTTTTTTTTTTAGCTCTTTGCTGAGATGTGTAGGGTGGTTGCTTACTGGCCAAAATCAATAGAGTATACTCGTCGTGTACATGTCTTTTTGATATTCTCGCCTCAAGGTAAGTCTATTGAATTTTTTTTTTGCCTGTTTTATAATCCACCAGGTGTAAATTGTAAGCCTAATCCTTAAAAATAGAAAACATCACACCTCCAAACCCTGCACTATTTGAAGTATCAATCACGTCTGCAGCACAAATGGTACAGGGTGAGTTTACACTGAACTTTAAAGGGATATTTCACCCTCTACCTAAATTTGCTAAACTGTATGTATACATACATTTCACTGCAGTTTTCCTCTGAAATTAACAATGGTGTCAATAAAACGTTGGGCCAAATTGATTAAATAATTTTGTATGGATCCTTGCACAATACTATGACCTCAAAATACATTTTGACATTTACGTTGCATACCCCAGATCCCTATGCATGTCTTTTCTGATGAAGTAAACTTGCTTGGTAACTCACCTGGTACAGCATTAAACTTTAGGGTTAGGGTTTAGAGTAGGAGCTCCATTATTTTCAAACACAGTAGAGCTTTAACATAATAGTGTTGCTCACCAGAAGATTCCAAACCACTGCGATATGCACAAAAATATATAGTTGTCAGATTCACGTATCTCTCTTAGATAAAACTGATGCACTTTTAGCCCAACTTACTGGACATTTAACTTTGAAAGTGTTGTTAATTGTACAAAATGTGATGTAATATTTTCTTACAAAGGTTGCCACAGGCACATTTTTCCAGAGAATTTTTCTTATGCAAAAGACATTGTTTAGAACTGAAGTGGAGTCTAGAGTCTGTTGTGCCTGTAACCCAAGTGAGTGAGCAATACTAATAGGGATGTTAGCAAACATAGCTAATAATAATGGTTCTTACTCGGTTTTTGTGGCCCAGCCCTGCAGTGCTGATATTGGCATTGTTCTTGTCAGCTCAGGTGAATGTAATTGGCTGAACTGTGTTATTCTAACCCAGCAATATCTATAGGCTCTGAAAAATATTTATGAAAGGTTTTATTTTAAGATCCTAATTGTGGGCTGTCTGGCTAATTTTGCCTTCTTTATTGTATGGTGTTTCCCTTTGTAATTGTAGGCTCTGTTTCAGGGTCGCTGGATTTAGTGTTGTTATGGGTGGTCATTTCAGACGGCCGGCGCAGGCTGCTGATAGGAGACTTCCTCTTCCTCGCCTGTGCGAACCCCGACTTTTAATAACAGTCTGGTTGTACACTGCGCCTATTCAGGTCTGACTGGAGAAACGTCCAGATCTCTCTGTGTTTTTAGTGTGGTTGTGGGAGAAATATGAGCGTCTTTGTAATAAAAGCCGTGTCTGGTGTTTTGGTAGGTTGGCTTTGAAATACTTCACTAAAGACAAGAATTTATGTTCTTCGAAATGGTAGGATATGCAGTCTCTGGTGGGATGGATTGTGCTGCGTGTGAAATTTCGGTTATAGCAGATTTCAAGACTTCACGTTTGGTTGGCTAAAGTACTGTTTCACGCTCTGCTCTACTGCAACATCAACCAACCTGTCTAACTGCTTTATTCCCCGCTATAGTAATACCAATAGACAATTGCAATTGGCCAACAATCTGTTTTTTTACTGGAAGATTGTGTGTGTGTGTGTGTGTGGTCAGGTGTATTCCAGTCAGGCTGGTGTAATAGGTTGTTCTTGGCACTGCGGTAGAGCGCTGGTGCTTTGATTTTGTGTGTGTGGGATACTTTGACTATGTCCTTGCTTATGTAAGGGTGTATGACACACCCTCCAAACCTCTACCCTATGTTTTACTACCGTCTACCCAACTGTATGCCCTGTCCAGCTAGCATTAAACCTGCACTTTATATTAGAGCTGATGAGGATATCACTGTGAATGTGGTTGTGTGTGTATGTAGAGGGCAAAGAAATGGACCACACTGCACTGTGAGAAAACAACACTGGAGAGAAGACACATATATCACACACTATTCTACTGGCAGCTAAAAAGATTGACTTTGTCATTTGTCACATTTGTCATTCTTAGCATTGAGTACTTAAGTCTTTGTTGACAGATCGTATTGTTTACTCTATTTAGCCTCTGCTGTATCCCTCCCACTAGTTCCCTGTCTCTGATTGACAGCTCAGTTGTTAGATCAGAATATGGTTTCAGTCTCACTTTAGACCCACACATACTGTAACTCTGACTTGTATAGCTCTGTATAGCTTTTACAAGTTTTTTTTTGTTTGTTTTAATCCGATTTAACGTTGTATCATCTCATTTAATTGTTTATCTTGTCATGTCCCCTCTCCTTGTGTCATTTTATATTTCTCATCTTCTTCATCAATATCTGAGAGGTCAAAAAAAATGTTGCTCATTTTTTTCTATATTTGGATCTTACAGCGTTAACTACTCATCTCAGTTTGTGCCTCCTCACCTTTTCTTTTCTCTTTTCTACTTCTTATCTCTTCTCTGTCTCATCTCAGTTTGTTTTATAATCTTAATTATTCTCCTCTCATTTCTTCCCATCTCAATTTGTCACATTATCTTGTCCCTGTTCTTCTTGTCACAGTTCTTCTCATCTCTGTTTGTCTCCTCATCTTTTCTCTTTTCTTCTCATCTCACTTTGTCCTCTCATCTTGTGTTTTCTTTTCTCATCTCAGTTCTCATCTCTTTTTTTCTTTTCTGATCTCATTTTTATCTCCTCGTCATCTCGTCTCTTTCTCTCCTCTCCTCTCCTCTCCTCTCCTCTCCTCTGGCTGTACTGATTGTCAAGTCAATCTTTTTGTAATGGAACAGGAGGAATAAGTAGATTTAAATGAGATGAAGACATGCAGTATTGATACATGCAGAAACTCTAAACCCCCAGCAGGCTGTGAGTGTGCCAGCAGCTGCTCCTGAACCTGTGACTGTGCTCCCATTCATTGTGTGTTGAAGGTTAGTGTCTGCTTTCTGGGATTTATCTTCCGCTCAGGGAGTCTCACATGAAACAAAATGAGCCACAGATGAGAGAGATTTGCAATGTGTATTTTTGTGAGTTTGCGTGTGCCAGTCCTTTTTAGATTTATGTAGCAGGATGTTGCTTTTATGTGTGTAGCATTTTTAGCTTAAAGATTTTAGCGGAATGATACTTATCTTTATGGAGAGAGATGATAGCCACTAAAAATGTCTGTAAACTTAATTGAACCATTCAACACAAAAACAGTAAATATAGTTACTACATACATTTATGTGTGT
>JAUMHE010000075.1:9318163-9340539 GCA_032359235.1 Enteromius mattozi
TATATATATACACACATATATATATATATATATATATATATATATATATATATATATATTGTTTTCTTCATACTATTAATAAGGAATGAAGTTTTTTTTTTTTTATTATTTAGTAGTTTCTTATCAAAAATGTCATCTAGTAATCTAGTAGTCACTGTGTACTGGGTAATTGCGTACTGTATGAATTAAAACTTGGATGAAACCATATCTTAGTTATATGATATTCCTTGAGAATTTGTCATCACATGCATTTGAATGATGAATCTCTCATTCATACAGAAACGCAGAGTATGCAGACTTTTAAGCAGCGTGCGCTCGATCATCTAGATGTAAGCTAAATATTGAAAATTACTCAAATGTTTGTTATGGATATTGTGAGTGGCGATTTATTACTCAGCGCTGCTATAACAACACACAGGCACGCTGACGTAGTGATGTATGTAGTAACAAAATCAGAGACCCCTGGAAATCTGATCACAAGAGACGCATGTTACTAGCAACTGTAAACAACAATCTGTCTTGCGTGACCACTTGTGATCAGATTACCTGAGATGGATGTAAATGGCCCATAAGTGTGAGTTATAGGAATAGTGATGCTTGTGTTATCTGTATGTATGTTGTGTAAGATGTTCTCAGATGTTTTGAGGTCCTTCAAAGGGCAGTGGTGTTAGCGGTTGACTGAAGATTTGATTAATTGTGTGGTAAATGTGCTCTTAATACCGAAGTAGTGGACCTGTGACCTTTGACTTCCTAAACCCCACACACTATCAGGGATTCATTCTGCTTCAGCTCAGCTTGAATCCTGTTTACTTATCAGAACCCTACAAAAGCCTCAGCTCTGATCTCTTTCTTTCTTTTCTAAACCTTCTGCTTCTGGTCATCCTCAGTATGTAGCTTAGGACTGGGTGGTATGACAAAATGCTATCAATGTTAAAATACATCAGCTGGTAGAGACTCTGCAGTCACAAATGCAACTCTGCATATCAGCTGTTTTAAGATGGTGTGTGTGACTCGTCCACTTATATTTACATTACTATTTAGAGTTATTCCTTTTTTTGTATTCTAGACACATAAATATGCTTTTTTGCAGTGGTGACTAGTATTTAAGTCAGTAGGTAATTGAAATTAGACTGTAGAACATGATTTTGTGATGCATAAAACAATTCAGGATTGTATTTCTTTTAAAAACAACTTTTTTTTAACATATACTGTTAATGTATAGTCATATATTTGTTCAAATTGCATAAACAGTCATACAAGATTTTAGTCATTCCACCATCAGAATAAAGAGAAAATGTTTTAATGACATGAATGTTATTGGTTCAGCTCTATTCATGAATAAAAAAAATATATTAAAAAAACTATTTGTACGTATAATGACTTGAAAATATCTATGTTGTATCTATGGTGTACATGCAATCAACATTTTTGAAAATAAGCAGTATTTTGTTAAAAGTCTCATAATGTGATCAGCAAAGTCATGAAGTTTTCGAAAATAATAATTAAGGAATTTAAACTCGTGTTGTACTCGATGTATTCAAGGTGCAAGAAAAATGTTATTACTTTTTGTTTGATGGTCATTAAATTTAAATCTTTTTTTAGGATGTCTAAAGATGTCTTCCTATTTATCTTTGTTGTTTCTCATTAAATTTCTCATTACATTACATCCACAGACCAAACTGATTCTCCATACTGACACATCAAGAGCTAAAGACATCTTTTCTGTGTCTCTTTTTGTTTTTGAAAAGAGATGGATAATGCACATTTACGCATGCTGTTAAACTGCGTAAGTGGCTCCAGGCCGTCATTAACACGCACACAGACAAAGTTATGGCGCTTCACCTTTGACCTCTGAACCCGTAACCCACCCTCAGGTCAACCCGCTCCCCTCTGCCTGGAGCCCAGTGCCTCGTCCTGGATAATATCTAACTGTATGCGCACTAACACATACGCAAAGGCGCTTTCTGGACAGTTTCGGGGCTTTCTGACCCCACTAACACAACAAGCTTGTTTTGCCTCCCCCATACACATGCGTGATCGCTGTGGGAGTGAACCGCGTGCCGTTATTCCAGTATGAATGTGCGCGAACATATTAATTTTTGACTCTCTGTCCAAACTCCCTTGTTTTTCCTGCTGCCCTGTCTGACAGTCCTCACAGATCCCTAAAAAACATCTCTGTAGACCCCTTCATCCGCCCCTCAACATGTGGCCTGGAGCCGGTCCCAGCTTACAAGAGTTACATTCTCTCTAGCTTTCTTTGTAAATCTGTCACTCTAATGTTTTAATTTGAATCGTTTCATCTCTCTGCTACTTTGATCGTTCATCTGTTGATTTCCTTCTCTATTTCCTCTCATCTCACTTATCTTATCTGTCTACATGCTGTGTCTGTCATACTGTCAGAGTATATACTACATTTGATGAAGAACTTACTTCTTGACCATTAATAAAGTTAGTTTTAAGTATATGAATGCTGTATGTGCTGTATCTGCACTATTGGCGTTGTCATGTGACCTTAGACATCATTTTCTGTTTCCTGCTCTTTACGAATATGACAATGACTTCATGGAATAGTAGAGTTTCAATTATGAAAGCATTGAATCCAATGATATATACTAAGACTTTGAATGGTAGAAACTGCAATATACAGCATGGTACTCTCATGAACACATGTCAAAGACTGACACGGAAAAGACATACTAGTTGGGAGTCTGAGATTCAACATCGTGATGTCTGTAATGGCATCTTCCATCGGCCCAACCTAGACAGTATGCAATTTTGGACGCAGCTCCTTATAACATGGTTGATATAGTATTTTCTGATATTCTTCATATTACACACATTTATGGTATACAGAACATCAAATGTTTTTTTAGTACCTACAAGTAGTTTTGGACGAGACCCATCAGATGGCAAAAGTGGCAGTTTTATGGAACAAAAATCCTTTTTTTCGATTTGTGGAATTCAACAAGCTTTTTATTTCAAATACTTTTGGCGGGATTTTTGTTCCATACAGTTTGTTTATCTTTTATTTTGTCATTTTTGTTTTTTTTTCCTTACAGCTTTTTTTTCTACATCCTGCTACACACATCCATAATGGACAGTCTTTAATTCAATCACATAATTTTTTTAGTGCACTATAGAAAGCAGTGAGGCAGCTATTGATTGATCATCATTATATCTGTTTTCATCTAGGATGACAGCGCCTCATAATATACAAACAGTATTTGCATTCAAGAGTTTGATAGATAGAGCACATCTTATAAGACTCTGACAGGAGAAAACGCTTGAGAGAAGAGTTCTGGCTGGAGTCCAGCACTGCTTTAGTGTGTGTGATATGACTTATTTAGCCTGTCTGCCTTCCTGTGTTTAGGGTGAACAGATTACTGCCGGAAACAAGACACAACCCGTTGACTCCTCACAGGAAGTTCCAGTATCTCTCGTACTCCCTCTCACCCTCCAATGTAAACGCCCACACTCACATATACACACGCACAACATATATCAACTGACCACACAGTAATTTCAGCTAACCCTCACAAACACGCAGGACGCACACTCACGCGTGGTTTACGTCCTCACACACCTGACCTCCTCTCACAGCTGTGTTTGTGAAGTAACATCCTGCATGGATTTGTTTCTCAGTGCCTTTGCATATGACCAGCGCATATATGGCAGTCTTTTTGTGTGTGTTTGTATATCTGCTGTGTGTGTAAAAGCTTCATGTGCTGACTGAAGAAAGTCTGTATGTATCAGATAAATCAAAGATCTAGAAAATACGTTCAGATGTATGTCACCTAAATTCATATTCCATAATTTACAATGTGAGTCATGGTTTTTCTTTTCTTTTTTTTTTATTAAATAAATTAATAAATCAATAATACATTCATGTTATTAGTCTCAGAAGTTATATGGGGTTGGTTTGAGGTTTGTAAAATTTTCTTAATGTTTTTTTTTTTTTAAGTCTCTGCTCTCCAAGGCTGCATTCATTTAATACAAAAATACAGTAAAATAAATACCTGTAATATTGTTAAATATTATACAAATGTATATTATTATAAAAAAGCTATTTTCTATTTGTAATACATATTTTAAAACGGAATTTATTCCTGTGATGGCCAAGCTGAATTTTCATCAGTCTTCAGTGTCACATGATCCTTCAGAAGTAATTCATAACATGCTAATTTGGTGCTAAAGAAACATTTTAGTTTATGAACCAATTATCATTATTATTTAACTAGTAATACATTTTATTACTTTGCTGCTTATTAATAGTTAGTATGGTGGTTATTAGCTTTAGGTAGAAATGTAAAATTAAGGATTCTAAATATGGTTATGCAGAATAAGGGATTAATATGTGAATAAGGCATAATAATATGTGAACCTGGACTACAAAACCAGTCGCTGAGGTACATTGTCGCAATAGCCGAAAATCCAATGTGTTTCATGCCAAAAATAATTATATATTAAGTAAAGATCATGTTCCATAAATATATTTTGTAAATTTCCAACCATAAATATATTAAAACTTAAATTTTGATTGGTAATATGCCTTGCTAAGAACTTCATTTGGACAACTTTAAATGTGATTTTCTCAATTTTTTGCATCTTCAGATTCCAGATTTTCAGATGGTTGTATCTCGGCCAATTATTGTCCAAACCATGCATCAATGGAAAAATGATTTATTCAGCCTTCAGATGACGTATAAATCCCAGTTGAAAAAAATTGACACTTATTACTGATTTTGTGATCCAGGGTCACATATACATATATTATTGCCTGTTCAGCATCAGTCTGTCACTGTTTCTTAGCACTCATTGGCTGTCAGGCTGCATCCAGCTGTATGAGAGAGTCCAGCATCTCTGCAGTGAATGTGCTGACAGCTCTCTGGGGCTCGCAGCTCATTGATTTAAAAATGAAATGCCTCCCACAAGGTACCAAACTTGATCAGAACAGTTTTTCCTCATACACGTTTAAAACAGCCTTGGCTGTCTATAATTCGGGTGTAAATTAGTTTATGGAACACCAACATACATGATTACTGAAATAACTTTTGATAACATCTTCTGTGAAGCCTTTATGTAAAATGCATAATCTCAGTAGTCTTACTGAATGCAGCATTGAGGTGTAGCATAAGGATCAGACATACAGTATGTCTGTATATGGTAAATGCATTTTTGGCTGAGGTGTGAAAAGGTGCTGAATGGTGAATCAGGTCAGTGTTTTGGTTTTGCAGACAGAGTCACTGACAGCCGTGTGAGTGTGTGTTTCAATCTGTACAGCCACAACGTCTGTGTGTCTGAATATGTCAAGGTGGTCTGTGTCTTTTCACCTTTGTGTGTGCGTCTGCGGACAAGCTGGCGTCGAGCTGAAGTAAGTGTACTCTGGAGCTCCAGTCGGACACTGCTGACTTTTGGAAATCCCCCACAATGCAGTGCTTTCACCAAGCTGAGTGCCGTTAGCCAGCGATGACAGAGAGCTCTTCAACTTCCACAGCTCGAATATTCAATTTCTCTGATGATGAATAAAGCAGCACGTAGCGTCCCTATGATTCTGGTGAACGATTTTGGTTTTCCATTGAAGCTTAGTCACAAATAGTTTGGTCAAGCCACACACTCACACACATTTTAAATTATTCCCAGATTCAAATTGTGACATCCACCTTCAATAACATATCACCTTCAAACACAGTCCTCCTTTGTCCTGCCTCCACGTTCCTTGCAAGCCCTAGGCTGTGTGTGTGAGAAATACTGGAGTGTTGTGTCATGGCAATGGGTTGTCCAGGGTCAGTTACGGTCAATGAGACACAGGTTCAGTTTTTTCATCGCATTGCTTAGCCAGAATCCTGAGCATCCTGGGAATTTTCTCCTCAGCGGTTGTAGTTCATTCTGCACTCTGATTGGCCCTGCAGCGGTTGAGTAATGTAATTAATTCTGATTAGTTTCAGGGTACTGCGGCTTTAAGTCAGAGACCAGCTAAATGAAACAGCTCCAGGGGTCCAGATGTCTCAAGTTGTTTGTTGTTTTGTGTGTTTGAGTCTTGCAGGGAATAGTTCACCCAAAATTAATATTCTGTCATTATTTACTCACCCTCATGTTGTTCCAAACCCGAATTTCATTTATTTATTTTTTATTCATGGAACATGGATATTTGAAGGGAACCATACAGTTACAATGCTTTATTTCATACAGCAATATATTAATATTGTTAAGAACCTATATGATTACGCTGAATAGCAGACTGAAATGTAAATTAAATTGGTATCACTTTAGTATTGGGACCAGTTCTATTTGCTTATTAGCAACATATTGGCTGTTTATTAGTACTTATAAAGCACATATTTTGCATGACCATATTTTACATCCTTAATCCTACCAATCCCTAATGACTTACTAACTATTAATAAGCAGCAAATTGAAAGTGTATTGAGGCAAAGGTTGTAGTTATTGGTTTGTTAATAGTAAGAATTGGACATTAAAATAAACTGTAACCACTACATCTTGCTCTCCACCAGAATTTTCTGTCATTTAGTTAATTTTAAAAACACTTACAAACATTTGCACCATTTTAACAAGAAAAAAACCCAAGAAAGAATATGATTTCATTTTAGCACATGCTTTTATCTTATTTTATTTTAAATCTTTTCGTTTAAAGTCTTTAAATTTGAAATCTTTGTTTAAACTGTCAGTTTGAAAGCATGAAAACCAAAGAATCCTGAAAAAATATTGTCTTGTTTGCACAAAAATATCATATGCGATATCGTTTGCGCAGCTGCAACACTCATAATAGCAAGAAATGTACCAATCATCATAGTATACTGATTTCTGAAAAATGCCACTAAAGATTTTAATAATGGCTGCTGAAAAATCAGCTTTTTCATAACAGGAATAAATTAAAGTGCATTTGAAAATATATTATAATAGAATACCGTAATTTTACGTTCTAATAATTTCTACTCTTTTTACTGCATTTTTATTCAAATAAAAGCATCCTTTGTACACATAAGAGGTTTCAAAAAAATATTTTACTGAACACAAAATGTTAAACAATTTAGTGTACATAAATAATGTGTTGCATAAAAATAGACAAAGACTGGAACTTTACAGTTAGGTTAATTTCGTACTGTATATGTGAATATTTAACCTTGTCAGGTTGCAGTATCATTGACATCTAGCATCATGAATATTCTCAATAAATTAACTTTTTTGTGTATCTAAGGACAAAATAAATCCTACTGGATGAAAGACATTATAAGAATAAACGATGACAGAATTTTCACTTTCAGTTAACCCTCTGGGGTCTGAGGGTGTTTTGGGGGTCTGGAGGTTTCTCTGCATCTTTTCCAGTTTTGCTGCACCAGCAGTGCTGCTTATGTTGTGTGTTTGTGCGTTTTGATTAACATTAATGGTGTCTGGATTTCAGCTTGGACGTGGTTTGTGGAGAAACATGAGTGCTGGGGAATGCACGCCACTTTCATGTTGTTTCTCTTTCATTTCAGCCTTTGTTTACACTTACATTTGGACAGCGTTCATTTGAAGCAGAGAGAAAATTTAACTCATCTGACCTAAAGTTTTTGGCACTAGCCGTCGGCTTCACTCCTTCCAATCATCTTAATCTCTGCACACACGCACAAACAGTGATTGACACAGAGGAGGTGGAGAGGCCTCAGGCTCTGTGCTGATGTGTCTGGAAGTATTTAGTATCCGCTGCTGGTGTTCGCTGAGCCTCTGTGCAGCGTCCCTCAAAACATCACTTTTTGTTAGCCAGCAGAGAAGTACCATGTTTGCCTGATGTACTCCCCCTAAAAGCTGAGATCAATTTCTTATTCTGTGCTGTTACATGGGCCTGAATAAAACTATATGTTTAGTTTAACTGCATGCTATGAACAGAATGCAGAAATATGTATCAAATGTATATTAAATGCAATTTACACATCATGTTTATTTTCATTTAAAATCAATACCATGAAAGATTATTAACAGCTGCTAATTAATCATACAGTATCATACTAATCATACTAATTAATCATACAGTAAGAAAGCTACTCATTATGTTTATAATGACCATTATAGATGCATTATTTAAGAGCTCAATAAATAAAATGTAATGCTGTGTAGCTTACAGATGCTGTATGACCAGATATTGTTCAATACAATATTATTTATGTTTATTTTATTTTAGTTTAGTTTAGTTTAGTTTTATTTATTTATTTATTTATTTTTTTTAAAGAATGGTAAGAATGTTTTTGAAAGACCTCATACATGCATCTTCAATAAATTTAAATAGTACAGTAAATTTGACATAGCTTATAGTAATTTATTCCTGTAATGCCAAAGCTTATTTTTCAGCAGCCATTACTCCAGTCTTCAGTGTCACATAATCTTTCAGAATTCAAAATATGCTAAATCTGATGCTCAAGAAACATTACTTATTATTATCATTGTTAAAAAAGCAACATTATATCCAAGATATTCTTGTATCATTATAAATGTCATGACTGTTGTGTTTGTTGATTAAATGTATTTATTTATTAGTTTGTTCGTTTGTTCATTTATTCATTATTATTTTGTATGTTTAGAGATTAAATTTACACATCATTAGCTTATTAATGAATGTTTATGACTAACAATCTTAGAATATGCTTCTAAAAAAAACCACTGTGCTACTGGAAATTCATATAAATTTAGTACAATAAAGATAAAACTAAAATGTGACTTCATATGCCTAAAAAAAATAAATGGCTCTCTTCCTCTGTCTTTGAATCTCATCTCTCTATCTCTCTTATGCAGCATACCCCCCTCCCTCCTTCCCACTTATCTATTATCTAATTGACCTCCATAATTAGAGACACTCTTGCTCTTCCTGTGTGGTTAGAGCGTGTGGTGTCTGTCTCTCAGAGTTAGACTCAGTTCAGAGAGACTGAGTGCCGTTTTGAGATGTTTTCAGTCATAAACATGGATTTGAGGCAGGCCTATGCGTCAGCACTGAGCACGGGTCTAAAGCACCACATGCTCCACGTGTCTGACATCAATTTGCCTTCCATTTGTGTGGCCTAGCTCCATGGCTAAACACAAATTTGATTCTACGTGTGGTTTTGATATCTGACGTAGTGCCTTTTCCGCCCGTGAGATTTGTGACGGCCGGATAGGGGAAGATGGGACTGAGGGAAAGATAAATTCAGAGGGAAGAATGCAACTTCAGATGTGTATTGTCCCACACATGAGGCAGAGGGGACTCGAGTTCTCATTCTCGCTCGTTTAGGGGAGAACAGATGAGTAGTGCCATGTGTGTTTGCATGTGTTGTTGTTTTCCATGGAAAAGAGGGGGAAAAAAAGGAATGAAAGTAACCCAAACGAGGCCAGCACGCAACCGCTAATTATGAAGCTGTTTGAGGAGGGGGCAATGGGTCTAACACACACTCTTCACATTCAGCCCACATCTTTGCCTTTCTTTCTTACTTTCTTTCTTTCGTTAGTTCCATTTTTTGTGTTTTTTCGTTCGTTTTCATTAGTTTGTTTGTTTATTTACATTCATCTATTCATAAATGAGTATTGTTTATTTTGTTCTGTAAGTATTTTGTATACTCTTTTGTATGTTCATTCTCTTTTTAGTTGTTTATTTGTGTACAAAATTTGTTTACTCAATTTGTCTGTTCATTTGGCAATTTTACATACACTTTTTTTAAATTATTTAATTATATTTTCTATGTTTTTTTTTTTTTATTTCTTTATGTGTTTGTTCATATTTTTTTTCTGTTTCGCAATAAAAGGTATCTTTTTCCATGTTAATCTGAGTTTTTGTCAACGACGGTGACATGCAAAATTTCTCATTCAGAAACTCTTTCTATTTCCGTGACGTCTCGGCTGAAACAACAGCATACAAACTATACGACAGTAGATAATCTCAGGTGATCATGTGCTTTATTCAAAGTTTAACATGTCCAATATGAGTTTAAATATCATATTACGTGACATTATATCCATACTGAAAGCAACAACAGACAGTTTACCTCAGATCTTGGAAATAAATTAAAGCAAAGATCGTTAAAACTGTGAGCTCACTGCGAACCAACGACTGTGTATTCCATAACAGAGATGTTATCAGTCACTCAGTATGTACATTTAATGTTAAAAATAATTACTTTTTATGAATTAGGTTATAAATGTATCAATTTCATTGCAAGAGCAGTGCGCTTCCACAAAGATCCCACCCACACACGCTTCTGATTGGCTGTGATTTTTGATTGATTCTGTCGCGTCTAGTGTGTAGTTAGGACACGGTGTTACTCTTTTTTCAGTATTTTATTATTTCATTTCATCTGTTTCTATCTGTTGTGGCTTTTTTGTATTTATTTGTTTCATTATTCATTGTTCTTTTGTTCCTTGAGCCTTTTATTTTCTCTGTTCATTTGTCAGTACTTTTATTTTTCAGTACATTATATTTTTGTTTGCTTGTTCTTTTACTTTGACAGTTTCAAAAATAAGTTTTTAAGATTTTTCCCCCTAATATTGATATACACTGTTGTCCAAATATTTCAGTACTCAATGGGATAAAATCTCATTCCTCTGCCCTTAATGTAAGTTGTTCTCATCCTCATAAATTCTTACGAGTGACTGTCTTGACTCTTCCCGTAAGTGTCTTGAAGTGATGTGTGTGTGTGTGTGAGACAAAGACAAAGACTTACTCACTCTTTTATCCAATCTGTGAGTTTGTTCTGGTAATTTGCTTTGCTGTGATAATGACTGTAAGTAATTGTTACAGTGTGTGAGTGTGTGTATTAGCGTGTAATTATAGTCTGCAATGGACACAGACACATACAAACACACACAGTCTAAAGTTAATGAAGTACAGCATCCAGGTAAACATTGTTTTCTGCGCTCTGTAGTTTATTTTAAATAGCTTTATCTGTCTGTTTTTTTATTATGTCTGTTTTATCATTTAATCAGGGCGTGAGACAGAGCAGATATTAATGTGTTTTGTGGGACTTACTTTTTGCATGTTTATTTTTTAGAGCAAATTTGATGATCTTAAATCATCGCAGTGATTTCATGATCATATGGAGCACTTTAAAATAACTGAAATTCTAAGTTATTAAGAAGGAGAGGCGGGAGATGAGGTTACAGGAATATTTTGGCTGGAGGTCTGAATGAACCAATGTTAGTTGTTTGGATGAGGAAGAGGAATTTTAATGAAGATATAACAGCCAGAAATATGGAGAAATGGTAAAACAAAGGTCAGAGTGAAAGAAAAAACAGCTAGAGAGACAAATAAGGGTTAGAAAGTGCTTGATGAGAAATGAAAACAACATTGTGTCTAATAAATGATGTATTTTGTGCTGTTATTCGCTGATCTGTTGTTTTTTTGTCTCGTGGGAATGTTGGTTTGTGTGCAGCTCTGTTGATTTAGTTTTAAGTGCAGCATTGTCCTGATGTCCTGACCGGTGCTCTTTCAGCCCATCAGGACATCACTTTCTCAGTCGCCCCTCCCCTAGCTTACCTGGCATCATGTTTAAAGTGGGCGAAGTCTGTGCCTGTGCTGGACGCCGCTGATATAACAGAATGATGAATGATCAACTTAATCATAGTGTTACTGTATTATTTACAGTACATCTTAGCGGAACAGCTTGGTTCCTCCGAGTCCGCTTCCATGGAATGCTGGATTCGTGCTCACCGCAGCAGCTCCGTGTGTCAATCAAACGCCTCTGCTGACTCTGCACAAACGAGCAGATGGAAAGAGAGCAGAACACACTCTGTACAGCCCTTCTGTCCTTCACCAGCACTGAAAACACAATCTCACTCACTCTAATCAGCACCGGCACACAGGGTTTCATCCCAACACAGACATACAAGAGTGTAAGCAAATATTCAGGTTAGGATAAATCGAAAAGGTTAAGAATCTTTTACTGAAAAATCCAATATTACATTATGTTTATCTGATAAAATCTTATCACGATTTGTTGAAATTTGTGTAAAATCGTGTAAGGTTTCTAAGAATATATCAGAAGTTTAAAGGCAGGGTAAGCAATTTTTGGAAGCCAGTGTTGATATTTGACATCACCAAAACAAACACGCCTCTACCCCAAAAGGTTCTCGCCCCTATTTTGATAGCTCCGCCCCACACATACGTAGCATATGCAAGTGGTGCAACATAATACTATAGAAGTCATTATAATCAGTCATGCTGTCTACACTGAACGCAAGCCGTGCCACAAATCTCAGACAGAAAACTGCTGCCGCATTGTATTTATTACTTGCTGACACAAATTTCAAATGATTTTCAACGGTCCCTTTATTGCGTCCAGTGTAGGCAGACTTTAGGTGTTGCAGTGCGGCATCTGGTGTAGACACTCACCTATCGAGAAGAACCAAAGCAACCTCGGCGTCCAATCACAGGCCTTCCTCTCCTTGAACGCTGGAAAGCTGATACAAAATTGACACGGGTCCTACTTCTTGCCTTATCGTCTGCAGACATTTTCCTCTTTTGTTTTTGTCTTTTTTTTAATCTATTTTTTATCAACTGTTCACTGAATGCACTCTCCTCCACATCATTAGTAGACACACCCCTTACTGCTGATTTACTGTTGAAGTTTGTTTTGGTACTCGGCCCGACTCAGTTTTCTAAAGAATTTAAAAAAAAAATCACTTACCCTGCCTTTAACTTCCAAATGTTGTATATTTATTGATTTTTTTTTTTTTCATCTTTGAATCCTATTGGTCTGTTTTCTTTGCAGCAAAAAAAAATAAATAAATAAAAATAAAAATTGCAATGACGGCATACAAATGTGAAGTGTTTGCAACAACCTAAAAAGAAGCATGAACAGTTGTTCGTTTACATTAAAAAGCTGCTAAGATTTTTTGCTTTAATATCTGTCTTCTTGTTGAACTAGCCAGATGTTTTCTCATTTTGCAGTTTAAAATGCAGACACAACTAGTAAGCAGCTACATCTCTAGAAGATTAGTTATGTTTGTCTGAAAGGAAGACTTGTGTAATGCACGAGAAACTACTGCTGTAATTTTTATTCATATTTTCAGTGACTTTTATTTATTTTTTTATTTTGTTCTGATCATTTTTTTAAGCATACCTGTAGTTTTTTTTTACTGTTTTTCTTATATATTTATTTTTATTATGCCCCTTTTTTCTTATTTTAAGTTAACATTTATTGCCAGCAACAAACACCTTCAGGTTGTCATTCCTGTCAATCTTCCTGTCCTTTCAAATTAAGAACATAAAAAGCCCAAGGAATATTGCAGAGTCGCATATATTCTCACGTATTGATCTCCTCTCTAACCAAATTTGGTCTCGTCTTGTCGCGGTGAGAATTCAGATTGTTTAGATGCCGGATCTCATTCTGTGAATGTGTGGGAGATGAAGAGAAAGCAGAGAGAATGAAAACAGACAGACTGATTAACCACGACATGCTGATTTTGGCTTCTGTTTTCAGCTGTTCTCTCTCTTTCTAAATGATAGCAGAAGATGTCTGCACTTGTTTAGCTAACTAAGCCATTTGATATACAGCGTTTCAGCAGTTTGTTGTTTTGTTTATGCGTATGTGTGACAGAGGGAGTGTGTATTCCTTCGTTTGTCCTTCTTTTAGTCTCTTTTTCCTCCCTGGTCAGTTTGAGCCGCACAGTGTTATGATAACAGCGTAAAATATGAAGTGATCGTAAAATAGTCCAATTCTGCAGTGACTCATCATCCAACTGAAGTTGCCGGGAACAAATGACCAAATTTCCCTACCCCGGGAGGATGTACAGTACCCCCATGAGAAATCTCTCTGATCGTAGTACTCTCCACTGAGTAATGTCTTATTCATAAAGGTGCTTGTTTGCCTTCTTGCCCTAAAGACACAAATTAGCAGGAAGTCAGAATTATGTTTCAAAGGATAAACCGTGTTTGACTCACTTCTATAGGAGATTCCCTTGGATAAAACATTGATGTGAATGTGTGTGTGTTTACAGAGTAATTTGACATATCCTGTTTATACCTGAATCGAATGAATGTAAATGTTTGGACCTGTTAGTTTTTTCTAGGTTCGCCAAGAAGCGGTAAACAGATGCTGAAAAAGAGACACATATTTCAAAGTTTAATCTTCCACAGTGAGCATTTTATTAAGCAAAAAAAAACAGGCAAAACACAAGAGTACATGCTCAGAAACACACACACTTCTGAATGAACTTTAGTTACATGGTATGTCACTGCCACCTACAGACTGTAAGTATTTGCTCTTCCAAAGCCAGTTCATTTTAGTTTGTTCAGATACTTGTGCAAAATGTCTTCAACATGTTCTTTTAATTACCACATATGTCATTTAATACAATTTTGTATTTTTTTTTCTTTATCTTTAAATGTCTTCACTGGAGGAGCATGATTCATTGGCATATAACACTCAATTGTATAAAACTCTTATTTTGAAACCTCTTTATGCGCGCGCGCACACACACACACACACACACACTGAACTCAATCCTCTGACTGTGTGTTAGAGACACAAACTAGAATCAGATGGTGAAGTTAACCCCTCACGTCGCAAACTTATGTGTGCACTTGTGAGTAATGTTTTGTTAGGTGTGTTTTGGTGTTTCAATCTGACATTAATTATTAGGTCATAGTCTATGGTTGGGCTTGTGTGTGTCTGTGTGCTTTGTGTGTGTCCGACTTCTTTATAGTAAATTCAGCCCAAATGAATAACACAATACGTTGCACTTTCATGCAAATACAACACACTCAAATTACATTTGATATATGCAAAACTCTAAATAGAATATGTTTAGTTTTCTGTTGGAGGTTAGATATTGTCTTTGTTTTGAAATTGAGTTAAATAAATGCAAAGTGTTTTGGATGCATTTTGTAACAGAATCCCATTTCTGCCTCAGTCTTAAACAGCTCTAGAGGTAATTGAGATAAAGTTTAAAATAATAAATATGTAATTGCATCAGAAATGCAATTGAATTAGCAATTATAAAGAAAAACCTTGCAATTGTGGGAAATTAAGTTGCAATTGCAAGACCAAGAATGCAGTAAAAATTCAAAAAAAATTTAATAAAACTTTGGAGGAAACAGGCATCAGAAAACTGTATTTGCATAATAAAAGTAATTTTTTTATTTGCTAAATTCACAGAATATTTAGCATTTTAGTTGTAAATCCGGTGATAAGAGTAGGTGTGTGTGTGTTTGTTTGGATGTGGTTTCGGAGTCGTGTCACAGGGGCTATCTTATGGTCAGCGGTGACACTGCGGTGGATGTGGCCTCTCTCTACGCCATTGTGTGTGTGCGTCTGTAAACACTGTCTGAACTAAATGATACCATTAGCGTAACCATGTAATTACAGGGAAGAGAATGGGGGAAAACACTGGTGTGTTCTGACTTTATTTATTTGTTCACTGTGTAAGAGAGAGAAGGAAAGCACAAGTGTGTTTGCATACTGCAGCAAAAACAACATTACGCTGCGTTGATTATTTTACATAATGCTTTGTTCTCATCCAATGGCAGAAAATACGTTGAAACCACAGCTGCTCCGGTCTGTTTTTATCAGATCAGATCAGTCTGGCCTTGTTCGAAACCGCTGGACCTGTCAAACAGACAGGACTTGGCACATTGTTTGTTTTTGAGGTAAAGGACAATGCCTGTGGTCCAAAGCATAGCAAGCTGCCCTGTTGTCTGCTGTCTACATAGGCAGATATCTTAAGCGAAAGGTAGCTTTGTAAGTGACAAAACATTGTATGAAATGCTTCACAAACAATTTAATTGTACTTGATTAATACTAACAGTCAATTCAAATAAGTATAATATTAGAATCCATTCTGCTTGGTGTGAACGGGGCTTGAAAATGTAAAAACAGCTATTTATTGACAAGATTTATGAGCATCGTGGGTGTGTTTGAATGGCTCTCTCTAGGTTTTGAAACACAAACTATATGTTTGTTCCTTTATATATCATTGCTAAAGTAGGGTTTTCTGTGTTGGTACATAAAGATGACATGGCTTATGCTGCGCTTACAACGCACATACACTCACACAGCGGAGGGCGGCTCATGTTTAAAAGAGAAGATTCATGAGGATGTTCTTACATAAACTTCCCTGATGCAGGCCAGACCATTTACCTTTAAGAGAACATCCATCAGCTGTATTATCTAGCATTACCTTTAAGAGCATCTCATTAACTGTGCAGTTATCTCTCAGTCTGTGTAAACCACCTACGCCTCACTCCATTCATTTCCCTACATTTCTTTAGTTTTCTTCTGCATATAATTTATTATCTTTCTGTTTTTGCATTAAAACTTGCCTCTTCATATAATATTCATCCCGTCTACTCATCCATCTGTTTTAGTCTTTCTCTGAAGACTTTTTATTGTGTTTTTATTTTTTTATTTTTTATTTTTCCCCCAAAGCTTGGTTATTCCCTCATCAAATATTGATATTTAATTATTTTCTATATTTTATACATTTATTAAGTAATAGCCATATTATAATGGTTTCATATTATACTAAAAGCAGAGTATAAATAATACACAGCATTGAAAATTATTGTTATACAGCAGGGTCGTTTTTTTGCACACACTGACTTGCAGCTGGACTGGCAAGTGTGGACTGGGTTTCATCTCCATAAACTCCAGAGATTTGTACTCCGAGAACTGAATGAAACTGCTTTGATCAGATATAAGGAGGCCATTTCCAGCCTGATTGATGAAATCAGTGCTGTACTCCCAGACGGTCTGCACCTCACTGTGTTTCCCTCAGCCGTCCTGTATGTTCACCTACCACACATAAGTTCTGCCTTTACAGAATAAGACCAGGCTCTGTGGTCATAAACCACATCAGATCTAGGATCTCCTGTTAATTAAGAGATGGAAGCTCTTACTCTGAGAAACTGGACAATTAGTCCAAAACCAACCATTTTTGTTGTTCTCGGAGAGTCCTAGTTTCTTTCAAGAGCCCCGACATTAACATTGGAGACCTGGATGGTGTTGTGACGTGATCATCAAGATTCTGTAATGTTGAGGTTGATTAGCCATTCTTGACAGCACATGTCTTTGTTTGGTCTTTCTTGCACAGAATAGTTTTGGGGATTTTTAATTGTTTTATTTTGTGGTTTGTCTTTCTAAGTTTTGTACTTTTTAATTCTAATGACCTGCTATGGTGGAAAGCAGTGACCTGTGACATTCTTATTAAGTGTATTTCTGTCCTAGCGAATTACATGTTCGCCTACGTTATGTGTTCAAGAAAATTTACTGCCATCTGATTGTTTACACTCCTCCTTCCGCCTTGTCTCTAAATGTACTCTGCAGACTAAATGGATGACTGATGCCATTTTTCCATTTTTCAGGACTCCTCTGGTTTCTGTTATATTGCAAACTGATGGATTACAATATTTAATTCTTGTGTGTGTGTGTGTGTGTGTTTCTGTGTTTTAAAGGTATAGCTCATCTAAAGTTCTGTCCTCATTCACTCATTTATGACTTGTATTAGGGAAAATGTGAAGACTTGCTTGTTGCATTTACACTACATATATTTTATTATATACATATTCAATGGGGACTGGAGACCCAAAACAATATAAGATATTATAAAAATAGTTAATATGACTCATAAACTATATTCTAAGTGTTTTGAAGTAATACAGTATCTTTGTGTAGGGATTTAATTTATTATTCACGGAAAGTCTTGTCATCCCCAATTCAAAGTGATGTATGTTTCATTATTTTGAGTCATCTCTGTTACATGATTCATGTATCCAGTTCACAAAACTGGAATTAATGAGTCATTCGCGAATCAGATTGATTTGTTTTTTTTTTTAAGTTTCGAAAGCATACTGACTCAATGTAATAGTGGTTTTGAGTTAATAGCTTATAATCCATTAATAATGGCGTAAGTTTGATTGTCTTCTTGTTTGATTGTCTCCCCTTTTATGATACCTTCATCCATTGCATTAAAAATAAAAACCAGAACATTCTTTATATTTCTCCATTGTCTTTAATTGAAGAAACATCACAAGTTTGAAACATCATGAGTGAGAATACTGTACATCATTAAAAAATTGTACGTTTTTGGGTGGAGGATAATTGTAAGAAGGGAGAAACCAATGAATGCACTATGAATTTATAACTTTTATCACTTAATTTTATTATAATTGTAATAGTAGTTTGAATGAGCTTTAGCTCCTGGCCTATTTTAGTGGAGTCCGGTCTTTCCTCACACACTGACATCATGTTTTTATATGCAGACTTTATTTTAGGCTGGTTGTAACCTCCTGACAGCGAAGGGTACAGTATTCTTAGGGTGCTCTGTTTTTACAGCCCTTCTTATAAAAGGCTTCAGGCATCAAACATACACACATCAACAACATTCCTCCAGTGGTGTGACCACAACAACAGTGACCCCTCCCCATAAAAGGCCCTGTCTCCCCCTATCTTACCCCAGAGTCCCTGCTGCCCTGAGGGCCATAGAAGGGCTCCATTGTGTGGTGAGAGGCACCTGGTTTTGGTTAGTGCCAAACTTGGATACACAGTCTCTCACACACATGCACACAGCAGGGTCAGCTCCCTCTAGAGGCCCATCTGGACTTCATTTCCTGTCAGAGACAGCATGGCCTGGCAGACTCTTGTGATTGGATGAGAGACAAAAGGCGGGGCAAAACTTCATGGTCATTTCAGTTATTGGCTTATTGAGAGCTTTTTTCTTTCATTTTAGGAATTTTGTGCAATTTTGAGTGTTTACATCACACACACATTATAATTTCTTGAAAGTGAAACGGTCGGCTTCTGGAAGTAAAACTCCCATTCATTTTTTCTATAGGGAAATAGATTTTGAACAAAATCTACAGTAAACTACTGTACATTACACATGATTCTGTAGGCTGAAAATAATTTTCCACCAACCAGAGAATCGTGACAAGTAAATAGTAAGTTCTTTTTTGCTTCAAATCAAAAATTTGAATGTTTTGATTCACCTCATTGCTAGTTGGTTTGGCTCATAGCTTATAACTTATGAACAAAGACTTTTTTGAAAACTCTGCATGAGAAAAATACTTCTGGAACCAAGGTCCATGAAAAAGTGAACAGGCTTTTACCCTCGAATCTAAAATGGTCAATTTCCCCTCAGAGATCTGTTAATCTTTAGGGCTAAAATGATTACAGCTCAGACCAGTGATATCACTTGAATAATGCAGATTTCGTTTTTGTTTACATTGTTTACTTTAACAGTTCAGTGAAACAGAATTATGTTTAATGAATATCATGCTTAATGGCGACAGTGTGGTGATACGTCTTGAGCTTACCGTAACTGGTTTATCAGTAATTGCAGCTAATTTTTATTGTAGCATGTAGTTACAATAGGGCTCCATTAGCTAATTGTGGTTAATAGCAGCAGTAATGCGTGGGCAGGCGCCTGCTCTCTAAATAATTGTTTCCTATTACTATAGTTATCAACCACGCAGGCCTCTTCCAGAAAACAAGCCAAAAACTTGTACCGTACACTGACAGTTTTTTTTATATATATACTACACTTTAGCAAAACTAGCCGCTGTTTTACAGAAATACCACACCACATTTTATTGCTTAAACTTCTTGTTTTGGTTCATTTGGTTTTGGGTTTATTAAGACAGGAAAAGCGAGTTAAGGAGTGACAGTATTTTATGTTATTTTGAGGCTTACGACTTTATTTAACGCTATAAAGGTAAAAACAAAGTACATTCAGTCTTCCTTAAATCTAGGGATACCAAAAGTATTGGCATCTCAGTATCAAGTTAATATTAAAATAATATTTTTTTACTGTTATTATGTACTGAGTTCTGCATGTATCGTGTCTTGACCCACAAGCTTCTTAAAATGCTTGTTTTTGTGAGGTAAACGTAGTCAGATATTTGACTTGATGGTTATTGTACTTGAGTACTGCAGTAAAGAGAAAACTACTTAACTTTTTTAACTACTTACTTTTGCTTAGAACCAGGAAATGTTTTGTTTCTTAACAAAACTAGATCTCAGACTTATGTTTGTGGGTTAAAGATGCTTCTGTTTATGTACATTTTCAGCAACCAGGAACTTGATTTCGTGTGCCGCTACGACTAAAACCCATTTTACAATGATCTTTTAGTTCTTAAGTGGTGTTGAAAGTTATTGGCATTTTGATTTCAAGGCATAACTACAACTGGAGTAGGATCCAAGTTTTTTTTGGAAGCCACATGTTACCAAACCCATGTTTTTGTGGCCAAGTTCCTCCTTCAGCCAAGATCTCATTTGGTTTTCAGATTATTCTGCATACTTCATGAATTGATTAATCTGAGAGCTTCTAATGTTAGGATTTCGGTGGAGAGAAAAAATGGTTCTCTGAGGACTGTGAGTTTAGTATTTCAAATTTCTTATACTCTACTCTGTCAAGGAAAACCCCTGGACACTATTAGGGGGAAATAACGTTTCAGATCACTACGTCAACAGCTGTAAATTTAAAATCTGTGCATTTTTCTCCTGTGTGTGTTCACATGCTTGTGCTTGTGTCTCAGCAGGTCATTTTACTGAACAGCCCAATTAGGTGAACACGACCCTCATGCAGATGTCAGGTGCTCTAAAGAACACAAACACAGACCATTAGGGCCCTGGACACAGAAGAAGAACTTTTAAAACACACCACACACACAGACACACTAAGTATAAATATATACTCTTTCATTCAAGTGACAAATGTTCACCTAAATCTTTTAAAACACCTCCCAGACATCTTTCAAACAAGCTAAACAAAATCTCTGCCCTGTATTATCCCGTCTAATACTAAAGTGAACAATTACTAAGCAGTTCAAGGCTCAACAATAAGAATCCCATTGGACCAAGGTCAATGTGAAAAAGTTTGGGTTCATTTAGCAGAACTGTGACTTGCCTTAATAGTTCACCCAAAAATGAAAATTCTGTCATCATTTACTCACCCTCAAGTAGTTCCAAAACTGTATGAATTTTTTTGTTCTGTCGAACACAAAGGAAGATATTTTGATGAAAGTTTGTAACCAGCCTGTTTTGGGTCACCATTGACTTCCATAGCAGGAAAAAATACTATGGACATCAATGGTGACCCAAAACAGCCTGGTTACAAACTTTTGGAACTACTTGAAGGTGAGTAAATGATGACAGAATTTTCACTTTTGGGTGAACTATTCTTTTAACGAGTCTCCACTGCTTGTACATTTAAAATATATATGTATTTTACTATACAGACCATGTAACATTTGGATTGTTATATAACTGTGATATTTGGTTCTGAATTTAGTTTGGTTGTCAGTATCAGGAGTGTCCTGTGTAATTATTATATCTGTATAAGTAGAAGTCTGAACTACAGAAGTTGACTGGTGTGACTACCGGGTGTATTTTTCCTTCTTCCTCTGGTTGTGTCCTAGCTTGCCTTGGCTACCAAGTGAGGTAGTCAAAAAACAAATAGGTGCATGACAGCCCTTGCACATTTCATCCTTTCTAGCACAGAGTCATACTGGGAGAATGCATTCGAGCGTCCTTTCGTGTAGTTTGTGAGGTCAGATGATGTTACGGCCCATTACCAATCAAAGATGTTGTAGAATATCTCTTACTACCATGATGCAGTGACAACATCATAAAAGAATTCTCTTTTTCATGCTCTCTTTCTCTGTATCTCCCCTCCATCTCTGTCTCTCATCTTTCTTTTACCAGTAAATGAAATAGAAAAGAAAACGCCTAAGCTCTGGTTCACAAATATTTGGGCTAAGGGTTCCGCATGGTTTCGATTTCACAATGTCAAAGGATAAAAATGTGTTTTGTGGTAGAGGCGGTGTGAGTCACGTGCCTTTGAGGGAGTTTGTCTTGTTTCTCTTGATTCACACTCATTGTCAGACACAGATCTGGGCTTTGACTCAGAAACAAGAACAAGGCTGGATGTGGCATTCTCAGAATTACTGATTTCAATGTTAACAAAGTGCTCTGTCATTTTGCACATTCTCCATTTACGTGATGATTTATATATGTATATATATGTTGTTGATGCCTGTGCATCTGAGCAAATCTTTTAACCTGCATAATAAAAATTTGCTGCCACACTATCATCGGAAGAATTTGATGGTTGGCTTACCAGACCACTTCCATTTCTGACAGAATTGGATTGTTTGTTATTAATGTCCTTTTCCTAAAAGAAAGTTTTAGATTCGCAATGGTTCCCCTCTTAGAGCTGTCTCTTTTTAAATGTATATCCTTTCGTTAATGTATTGATGCATCACAGGTGTGACTCAATCCGATTCCAGTCAATAGCCGTTTCTCAATGTCAAGGAAGGATCCTCGGAAGCCAGAATTTCGAGGATGCTACGTCATCGACATCCGTCGAAGGACTGTTCCAATGTCGAGGATCCTCGGAATTTCAACCAAGGACTGAGTCCT